>QRFJ01003682.1:32351-88809 GCA_006176705.1 Cocos nucifera
TAATCATCATAGGCTACTCCTCGACCCGAGTAGATAGATCCCATCTTGATGCAATTCCAGTTCCTAAATGAACGATGCATAGCCAACAATACACCTCAGGGTTCCATCATGCATAGGAGGAGACCGAGTTAAGGATGTAGTACAAACTATTAACACCCTTCAAGGGAACTGCCGATGCATCTCAGCGGTAAAGAACCAACACACTACTGCAGCTTCGAGTCATTTCATGACGATAAGGTAGACTCCTAATGAACTACTCCTGAGGTGGTCACGCTCAGTGCCCTCGTTCTCTAACGCAGTACCTGCTTACTTCGCTCCGGTGTCTCCACACCGTAGACTCAAGACTCATCTACTAAAGAGAAGCGATGTACATAACTTCCGGATCAATCACCATCCCGTGATGATCCTATGGTCGGAGCTATTTATGAGTTAATAATAATTCATGTCTTAAATTTCAACTCTTGAAAATATGAATTATCATTACCATTAACTCAAAGGATGTATCACAGACACATAAAATACAATGTTGATTAGAAATAAACCTACTTTATTAATGATAGTCAAAATTACAATTTTCGCCTAGAAGTGATATACAAGTGTCAGCAATTCGCTTCTTAGGCACATATATCTAATAATCTCCCATTGTCCAAACAATTGGCTACAAGTCTAAGTCCATCTCTCAAGGTGGGCTCGACTTCTGCTGGCCAATGGCTTTGTCAGTGTGTCTGCACATTATTCGGAGTCGACTCTCTTGACCTCAACGTAACCTTTCTCAAGGTAATACGCGGATGAGATGATATCGCCGCTCAATGTGCTTGACTTCTGAGTGAGACCTCGGCTCCTTAGCAAGGGCATATGGCGCATTTTGTCACAGTAAAGAGGAATGGCATCTGATGGCATTCTTCCAATTTCTGCAGCAAACTCTATTTATCCAGAACGCTTCCTTGCAGCCTCTGATGCAGCTATATATTCTGCTTCCATGGGGAATTGCTATCAAGTTTGCTTGGAACTTCCAGCTGACAGCTCCACCATTGCACAACAAACAGACTTCCAGATGTCGACTTTCGATCATCTATATCGGAATGAGTCGAGTCTGTGTCCCTGGACAGGATTCTCCATTACCAAAAGACCAAATATCATATCTTAGTCTTCTCAAGTACTTAAGGATACACTTCACAGAAAGTCGTTTTCACCTGGATTTGACTGATATCTGCTTGTGACACTCACAGAGGGCTATTATCAGGTCGGTAATAGCATGGCATACATGAGGCTCCCTATTGCCAGAAGCATAAGGGATCTTGCTCATGTGTTCTATTTCTCATGTGTGCTGGGGCACATCTTTTGGAAAGATGAATAGACCATGTCTGAAGCGGTATTAATCCCCTCTTAGATTTTCCATACTAACTCTTTAGTACTTTCTCTATGTACATCTTCTGTGAAAGTCCTAGCATCCTATTCGGTCTATCCCATAAGACCTTAATTCCTAGAATAAAGGATGCTTCACCTAGGTCTTTCATGGAGAATTCCTTAGACAACCACATCTTGACTGATGTAACATGGAATAATCATTCCCAATAAGGAGGATGTCATCCACGTACAATACGAGGAAGACAACAGCGATCCCACTGACCCTTTTGAAAACCACACGGTCTCTCTTCGTTTATGATGAAAACCAAACGTTTTGATCACATCATGTAAAACGAATGTTCAGTCCGAGACGCTTGCTTAAAGTCCAATATATGACCTTTTGCAGCTTGCAAACCTTGTGATCAGTATCACTGGATGTGAAACCTAGTGGCTGTTCCATATAGATACTTCCTCAAGATATCCATTTAGGAATGCCGTTTCAGCCATTTTGCCATATTTCATAATCGAAATAGGCTGCAAAGCAAGCAATGTCGCGATGGATTTTAGCATAGCTACCGGGAAAAGGTATCCTGATAGTCAATGCCTTCACGTTGACTAAACCTTTTGCCACAGTCTACCTTGAATGTCTCTACATTCCATCTGCACAATCTTTCTCTTGTAAGATCCACTTACATCCAATAGGTACTATACCTTCTGGTGGATCTACCAATCTAGACTTGGTTTGAGTGCATCGAGTCGATCTTTCGACTTCATTGCCTCACAGCCATTTCTCGGAGTCGATATTAGTATCGCCTCGTTGTAGGTTTTGGGGATCATCACCATGAGCACCATTACCTATGAGGAACTTTCCTCTACATCCTCTGAAATAATACCTAAGGTATCTTCAGGGGGACGGGAAACTCTTTCCGATCTACGAGGTGGAGGAGGTAGTGTTCTATTGCTCAACCTGATTTGGTTTCCTCTTGGTCCTTAGCTCTTTCCACTTGTGAGACTTTCTATCAATTTAATTGCTTCCAATGCCACATCTTGAAAAACTATTTTCCAGAAAGATGGCATGTCGACTCACAATCACATTGTGGTCTTCAGGAATGTAGAAATAGTATCCTAATGACTCTTTAGGATATCCTATGAATCGAGCTCTAAAGGACCTAAACTCAACTTGTCGCTTGTTGTCTTTTGACATGAGCCGGACAACCCCAAATTCTGAGATGACTCAGACTTTAGGTTTCTTACCATGCCATATCTCATACGGTGTGGTAGGAACGGTTTTAGAGGGAACACCTATTCGTAGATAGATTGAAGTTAACAATGAGGTCCCAAAGAAATTTGGAGAGTCTTGAAAGCTCTCATGGATCGAACCATATCCAATAGGGTCCGATTTCTCCGTTCGAAACCCGTTGAGTTGAGGTGTTCCTGGTGGAGTCCATTGAGAGACTATGCCATTTTCCTTAAGATAGTCTAGGAATTCCCGACTAAGATATTCACCTCCTCGATCTGATCGAAAACCTTAATGGTTTTCCAGTTTGTTTTTCTACTTCATGTCTGAATTCTTTGAACTTTCAAAAGCTTCAGACTTGTGTCTCATGAGAACACATACCCATACCTAGACAGATCATCGGGTAAAGTAATGAAGTAGACAAATAGCTCGTAGCCGGCACATCGAATGGGCCGCACATAGTATGTACTAGGCAATAGATCATCTGTTGGCCCTCTCCCATGTCAACAAAAAGGGAGTTTAGTCATTTTGCCTTGAAGACAAGATTTCACAAGTGGATACGACTCGGAGTCAATGGACTCAATAGCCATTTTTCTCCAATTTGTTTATTCTATCTTCTGCTATATGACCTAATCTCAGGTGCCATAGATATCTGTCGTTTGACGATATCCCTAGGTCGTTTGGCATTCACGTTTGCCTCGATAGTTAGAACAGTACATTCAATATGTAGGCTGATAAAGACCAATTAATAAGGAAAACCATTGCCATTTTATTTCTTTCAAAAGAAGTTTACAATGGTCCTTAAAGAAGGTGATCACATAACCTTCTTGTGCTAAGCATGAAACAGAAATCAAATGTCCGCTAGCTGCAGTCGATGGGGTGTTCTTATGATGTGTAGGGGTGCTGCGTGTTCGTCCTTAATCAGAAACCCAAAACTTACTTTCTGCAAAACCCTAGATCCTGAAACCCTAGGATTTATTGTGCATATTTTGTTTATGAACCCTACTTAATTAAGAATTAAGATTATGGAATATTAATTAGGTCTAAAATTGAGAATTTTCAGATCTAAGACATATTCATAATACTGGGTTCGGGCTTGGGTAGCTCAATTAGGTCTAAGCGGTTGATCAAACCGAATCAAGAGTTGGTTAGATGGGATCAACAATGCTTAAATTGACCAGCCTAATAGGATTAAGTCTGGGTCAAGATCGAGTCACGATCAAGCAAGACCTAATTAGGCTCAGAGGTTAGAGTCTGGATTGTAGGCTAACCCAATTGGTTCTGACTCAACAATTTGGTGTCTAAGGTAAGTTTGGCACATACGACCGACTGGTTTTTAATTGGAAGCTACTCGACCTGAATGCATTCTTGTACGAGTTAATGGCATATTCCTTCCACCGGTCTCACTTACCTGGCCATATCTGTTGACACAGTTCTGATCTGAGGTGGTCAATAATCCGAGCTAACCCATGCCACTAGGTTAGTCATAATTGTTATGACTATGCCAAGTCTAGTTTAATGAGACCTGAATCAATTCTCCCTAAGAAAAGATTAAGTCTGAGGTCTTCCACCATTGTAGATGTGCGGGCCCTTCCCGGGGTTGATTGTTCTCGGCTGGATACAGTGGCTCAGTTGCACCGGGAAGATGCAACCATGTCTATTAGGCATTGGATGCTATGGGCTGGAGGATGAGTTGGGCTCAATATTTTCGGATACGGTGAGAGACTCAATTAGGAACCCAGTCTATGCAAATGGTGGGTCTGACTTAACTAAGGAGTGGATCAATATTTCGGATACGGTGAGATTCATGAATTAGAGACCAAGTTTGGGTGCACCATGATTAGAGAATCATTGAACAAGAGTTGTTCACTCATTGGCTAACCCATCACCAATAACTGTTAGGTGAGGTGATGAGTCAGTTGGTGAGACCGCACCACCCACTAGAAATCATTAATCATGGAGATTTTTCGCATCTCTACAGAGGGAGTGTAGGGATCCGAGAAAATAGTGGGAGCTAATTTGTTTAAAAATAAAATTCCTAAATAAATTGGTCAAGTCAAAATTACAGTATCTAACTAGAATCTTTGACTCTCTACAGGAAAAATGTCTGCGTCCAACCCATTGGCACGTATCCTGGACACACATAGACTGACTGGACCCAATTATAAAGATTGGCTCAGGAACTACAAAATTATTTTGGGTTCGAGAAGTTAACCCATGTTTTGGACCAGGACCCTCCCACCTTACCAGCCCGTCCATCCACTGAACAGAGAGCGTCTCTGGAAAAATGGATAGACGAAGATAATAAGGCCAGATATTACATGTTGGGCTCGATGTCTGATGAGCTCCAGCGCCAACATGAAGATATCGGGACTGCTCGCCAAATGTTGGCTCACCTGCAGGAGATGTTTGGTGAACAGAGTCGCGCAGCCAAATATCAAGTCACGAAATGACTTTTTAAGGCTAAGATGCGTGATGGGCAGTCAGTCCAAGATCACTGTCTGACAATGATCAAGGACATGGAAGAGCTTGAGAAGCTCGGTGTGAAGTTAGACTTGGATCTGCAGAATGATATTATTCTGCAATCCTTGACTGATGCATATGGGCAATTCATCATGAATTACCACATGCATAAACTTCAAAATTCCTTGGCCGAATTAATGAATATGCTGGTTACCGCTGAGCTTTCTATGAAAGGTTCTAAAGGCTCAGTTCTTGCTATGGAACGGACTTCTTCCAAAAGAAAGTCTTATGGAAAGAAAAAGAAGTCTGTGAAAAAGCAAAAGGTGGAAGGATCAAAGAAGAAGAAGGCAGAACCGAAGAAAGAAGGCCGATGGCAAAGGAAAGTGTTTCCATTGCAACAGCGACGGCCATTGGAAGCGGAACTGCCCTACTTACCTGGCCACCCTGAAGAACAAGAAGGAAGGTCCTTCTGGAGGTATGCTCGTTATTGAGTCTAACCTTACGGTTTCTTCTGCATCCAGTTGGGTGCTTGACTCTGGTTCTAGTGCTCATCTGTGCACTTCTATGCAGGGTCTTGAGGATAGCAGGAGGCTGAGGGATGGAGACATGATCCTACGCATCGGTAATGGAGCAAGAGTTGCTGCAGTAGCCGTGGGAACATACCCTCTTCGATTACCATCTGGTTTAGACTTAGTTTTGAAAGACTGTTATTATGTGCCTGCAGCTAGCAGGAATTTGATTTCTGTTTCATGCTTAGCACAAGAAGGCTATGTGATTCACCTTCTTTAAGGACCATTGTAACATTCTTTATGAAAGAAATAAAATTGCAAATGGTTTCCTTATTAATGGTCTTTATCAGCTACATATTGATGTACCTGTTCTAACTATCGAGCAAAACGTGAATGCCAAACGACCTAGGGATAGTCCAAACGATAGATATCTATGGCACCTGAGATTAGGTCATATAGCAGAAGATAGGATCAACAAATTGGAGAAAAATGGGCTATTGAGTCCATTGACTTTTCCGAGTCATATCCAACTTGTGAATCTTGTCTTCAAGGCAAAATGACTAAACTCCCTTTTGTTGGACATGGGGAGAGGGCCACAGATCTCCTTGCCCTAGTACATACTGATGTGTGCGGCCCATTTGATGTGCCGGCTAGAGGCAATTTTGTCTACTTCATTACCTTTACCGATGATCTGTCTAGGTATGGGTATGTGTATCTTATGAGACACAAGTCTGAAGCTTTTGAAAAGTTCAAAGAATTCAGACATGAAGTAGAAAAACAAACTGGAAAACCCATTAAGGTTCTTCGATCAGATCGAGGAGGTGAATACCTTAGCCGGGAATTCCTAGACTATCTTAAGGAAAATGGCATAGTCTCTCAATGGACTCCACCAGGAACACCTCAACTCAACGGGGTTTCAGAACGGAGAAATCGGACTCTATTGGATATGGTTCGATCCATGATGAGCTTCACAGACCTCCCTGATTTTCTTTGGGGACATTCATTGTTAACTTCAATTCTATCTACTGAATAGGGTTCCCTCTAAAACCGTTCCTACCACACCGTATGAGATATGGCACGGTAAGAAACCAAGTCTGAGTCATCTCAGAATTTGGGGTTGTCCGGCTCATGTCAAAAGACAACAAGCGGACAAGTTAGAGTTTAGGTCCTTTAGAGCTCGATTCATAGGATATCCTAAAGAGTCATTAGGATACTATTTCTACATTCCAGAAGACCACAATGTGATTGTGAGTCGACATGCCATCTTTCTTGAAAAATAGTTTATTCAAGATAGCGGCATTGGAAAGCAGATTAAGCTTGATGAGAAAGTCTCACAAGCAGAAACGAGCTAAGGACCAAGTGGAACCAAATCAGGTTGAGCCAATAAGAACACTACCTCCTCCACCTCGTAGATCGGAAAGAGTTTTCCCGTCCCCCTGAAAGATACTTAGGTATTATTTCAGAGGATGTAGAGGAAATGTTCCTCATAGGTAATGGTGCTCATGGTGATGATCCCAAAACCTACAACGAGGCGATATCAGATATCGACTCCGAGAAATGGCTTGAGGCAATGAAGTCAGAAATTGACTCGATGCACTCAAACCAAGTCTGGACCTTGGTAGATCCACCAGAAGGTATAGTACCTATTGGGTGTAAATGGATCTTCAAGAGAAAGATTGGTGCAGATGGGAATGTGGAGACATTCAAGGCTAGACTGGTGGCAAAAGGTTATAGTCAACGTGAAGGCATTGACTATCAGGATACCTTTTCCCCAGTAGCTATGCTAAAATCCATCCGCACATTGCTTGCCTGTTGCAGCCTATTTCGATTATGAAATATGGCAAATGGACGTGAAAACGGCATTCCTAAATGGATATCTTGAGGAAGATATCTATATGGAACAGCCGCTAGGTTTCACATCCAGTGATACTGATCACAAGGTTTGCAAGCTGCAAAGGTCCATATATGGACTTAAGCAAGCATCTCGGAGCTGGAACACTCGTTTCAATGATGTGATCAAAAAGTTTGGTTTCATCAAAAATGAAGAGGAACCATGTGTTTTCAAAAGGGTCAGTGGGAGCGCTGTTGTCTTCCTCGTATTGTACGTGGATGACATCCTCCTTATTGGGAATGATATTCCCATGTTGACATCAGTCAAGATGTGGTTGTCCAAGGAATTCTCCATGAAAGACCTAGGTGAAGCATCCTTTATTCTAGGAATTAAGGTCTATAGGGATAGACCGAATAGGATGCTAGGACTTTCACAGAAGATGTACATAGAGGAAGTACTAAAGAGGTTTAGTATGGAAAACTCTAAGAGGGGATTAATACCCTTCAGACATGGTATTCATCTTTCCAAGAAGATGTGCCCCAGCACACCTGAGGAAATAGAACGCATGAGCAAGATCCCTTATGCTTCTGCAATAGGGAGCCTCATGTATGCCATGCTATGTACACGACCTGATATAGCCCATGCTGTGAGTGTCACAAGCAGATATCAGTCAAATCCAGGTGAAGAACACTGGACTTCTGTGAAATGTATCCTTAAGTACTTGAGAAGAACTAAGGATATGATGTTGGTCTTTGGTAATGGAGAACTCCAAGTTCCAGGGATACACAGACTCGGACTTCATGTCCGATATAGATGATCGAAAGTCGACATCTGGAAGTCTGTTTGTGTGCAATGGTGGAGCTGTCAGCTGGAAGAGTTCCAAGCAAACTGTGATAGCAGATTCCACCATGGAAGCAGAATATATAGCTGCATCAGAGGCTGCAAAGGAAGCATTCTGGTACAAGAAGTTTGCTGCAGAAATTGGAGTAATGCCATCAGATGCCATTCCTCTTACTGCGACAACAATGGCGCCATAGCCCTTGCTAAGGAGCCGAGGTCTCACCAGAAGTCCAAGCACATTGAGCGGCGATATCATCTCATCCGCGATTACCTTGAGAAAGGTTACGTTGAGGTCAAGAGAGTCAACTCCGCAGATAATGTGGCAGACCCACTTACAAAGCCGTTGGGCCAGCAGAAGATCGAAGCCCACCTTGAGAAGATGGGACTTAGACTTGTAGCCAATTGGCTTTAGGACAAGTGGGAGATTGTTAGATATATGTGCCCTAGAAGCCAGAATTGGCTGACACTTGTAATACACTTCTAGGGGCAAAATTATAATTTTGACTATAATTAATAAAATGGGTTATTTTCTATCACATATGTGTATTTAGTGTCTGTGATACATCCTTTGAGTTAATGGTAATGATAATTCATATTTTCAAGAGTTGAAAATTTAAGACATGAATAATCATTATTAACTCATAAAATGCTCCCGACCATAGGATCATCACGAGGATGGTGATTGATCCGGAAGGTTGGTGTACAATCGCTTCTCTTTAGTAGATGAGTCTTGAGTCTACGGTGTGGAGACACCGGAGCGAGAGTACAGGTACTCGTTAGAGAACGAGGGCACTGAGCGTGACCACCTCGAGTAGTCATTAGGAAGTCTACCTTCTCGTCAATGACTGACTCGATGCTGCAGTAGTGTGTCTGGTTCTTTGACCTGAGATGCATCGGCAGTTCACCTTGAGGGTGTTATAGTTTGACTACACCATTACTCGGTCTCCTAGCCATATGGAACCCTGAGGTGTATGTTGGCTATAGCATGTTCATTGTAGGAACTGGATTGCATCAAGATGGAATCTATCTACCTCGGTGGTAGAGGAGCAGCCCTATGATGATCATGAGAATCAAGTCCAGAAGCCCATGGCCATGGCAGAGTGAAATAATAGAAAGAGTTTCTATTTAGATTTTCACATTGGACTTCGAATCGAATGATTACATCATATGACAGAGACTAGGGTTTGACGAGTTCACCTTAACCCTAATCTGATCGGGGCTCAAGATAGAAGAACTTAATCACACAGGTAGCTGCACCAAGAGGTTCGCATTCAGCTCTGATGGGTTGCCACCATATACTGCTAGGTGTCACTGGTGGATTTTGGGAGCAATTAGAATGATTTAGATGATCGATCATTCTAGCTGTTCGAATCAGAAGAGTTCTGATCCATCGAAAGGAGTTTCGATGATGTCGATGATAGAGATCATGACATATCCCATTACCATACAGAACTGAACCTAACTGGGTCACACAAACAAGGGTTTGAATCTGGTGATCATCAATTGAACTGATCTAGTTCAATTGATCTGAATGAGATTCAATTAGGTTCAAGGAAATCGTGCTAGCACTCGATTGAACCTAACGTTCTTCTTTTACTATCATAAATAAGTTGTCCTGACTGAGCCAAAGGAGTTTGTGCTCAATCAGAGGCCTTCATATGGTCTGACTGGAGGTTGTCCAAGTCAGAATAGGTTGTCTTATTTGTAAGACATTACCTGCCATTTTTGGTCACCTGCCATTTCTTGTTCTTTGACTTTGGTCAAAAGTCTACCTTTGACTGGTCAAACGTTGACCATTGACCCTTTGACTTTTGACCACATGTCATGCACCTATTGGAGAGCTGGTGGGGGCCTTGTCCCCCTGCCAGAACCTGGCAAGGAGAAGGGCGCACGCCAAGGGTGGCGTGAGCCCAAGTAGGAGGCGCCTAGGAGTCCTTGTTGGACAAGGACTCCATCTCCCTTTTGGATTCCAATAGAGTTCTTCTAAGAATCCAGTTTGACTGGTCTTAGGCACCTCTAAGGAGGAATCCAGGGGACTCTATTCCCACCAATCAGATTTAGATCTGATTTCACAAAGGGTTGTGATTGGTTGGGAGGAAGAGGAGTTGGATCACGCTTAGTCTATAAATAAGACCCTGCGCCCAACTCAAAAAAATAATCAAGAAGCAATCTTCCCACGCCCCAAGGCTGCCTCTCTCCTCCTTTCTCCATGCCATACTCTCTTCTCCCCTTGCTCTCCACGTCCAAAAGTGTTTTGGATTTGGTTGGTGCGATTCAGATCAAGAAAAGGCGATCAAAAGCAAGAAGGCTGCGCTGCTGCAAAAGGACGACTGCAGATCTTCAAAAGGAGTTTTGAAGATCCTCCAGATCAGATCCAGATCTGATTTTTGGAGGCGTGATAGAGAAGAAGAGGATCTCCAGATCCAAGCCTGAGTGGATACCGGTAGAGGCCAGGCGCTTGCGTGGCTTGATCCAGAACCTTCCGCTGCAAACAGGATCATCAACAGGGTAATAGGATTATCCTATTCAGGTAAATTGAATGTGATTTAATTTATCCTTTTCATTTTAATTTTTATTAAATAAATAAGAATCAGATCTGAAAGCATCCCTGATCTGATACAGATCTAAGAGAAAAAATTTTGAAATATATCTCTTGATCTGATCAGATCTGAACGAACCTGGTCAGGGAAATCAGGATTTCCCTTCACAAGCAAGACCTAATTAGGCTCAAAGGTTAGAGTCTGGATTGTAGGCTAATCCAATTGATTCTGGCTCAATAATTTGGTGTCTAAGGTAAGTTTGGCAGATACGACCGACTGGTTTTTAATTAGGAGCTACTCGACCTGAATGCGTTCTTGTACGAGTTAATGGCATATCCCTTCCACCGATCTCACTTACCTGGCCATATCTATTGACTCAGTTTTGATTTGAGGTGGTCAATAATCCGAGCTAACCCATGCCACTAGGTTAGTCATAATTGTTATGACTATGACAAGTCTAGTTTAATGAGACCTGAATCAATTCTCTCTAAGAAAAGATTAAGTCTGAGGTCTTCCACCATTGTAGATGTGCGGGCCCTTCCCAGGGTTGATTGTTCTCGGCTGGATACAGTGGCTCAGTTGCACCGGGAAGATGCAACCATGTCTATTAGGCATTGGATGCTATGGGCTGGAGGATGAGTTGGGCTCAATATTTCGGATACGGTGAGAGACTCAATTAGGAATCCAGTCTGTGCAAATGGTGGGTCTGACTTAACTAAGGAGTGGATCAATATTCTGGATACGGTGAGATTCATGAATTAGAGACCAAGTTTGGGTGCACCATGATTAGAGAATCATTGAACAAGAGTTGTTCACTCATTGGCTAACCCATCACCAATAACTGTTAGGTGAGGTGATGAGCAGTTGGTGAGACCGCACCACCCACTAGAAATCATTAATCATGGAGATTTTTGTATCTCTATAGAGAGAGTGTAGGGATCCGAGAAAATAGTGGGAGCTAATTTATTTAAAAATAAAATCCCTAAATAAATTGGTCAAGTTATAATTATAGTATCTAACTAAAATCTTTGACTCTCAATAGGAAAATGTCTGCGTCCAATCCATTAGCACGTATCCTGGACACACATAGACTGACCAAACCTAATTATAAAGATTGGCTCAGAAACTACAAAATCATTTGGATTCCGAGAAGTTAACCCATATAATGGACTAGGACCTTCCCACCTTACCAGCCCATCCATCCACTGAACAGAGAGCGTCTCTGAAAAAATGGATAGATGAAGATAATAAGGCCAGATATTACATGTTGGGCTCGATGTCTGATGAGCTCCAACACCAACATGAAGATATCAGGACTGCTCATCAAATGTTGGCTCACCTACAAGAGATGTTTAATGAACAAAGTCAAGCAGCCAAGTATCAAGTCATGAAATGACTTTTTAAGGCTAAGATGCATGATGGATAGTCAGTCCAATATCACTGTCTGATGATGATCAAGGACATGGAAGAGCTTGAGAAGCTTGGTGTGAAGTTAGACTTGGATCTGTAGAACAATGTTATTCTACAATCCTTGACTGATGCATATGGGCAATTCATCATGAATTACCACATGCATAAACTTTAAAATTTTTTGGTCGAATTAATGAACATACTGGTCACCGTTGAGCTTTCTATGAAAGATTCTAAAGGCTAAGTTCTTACTATGGAATGAACTTCTTCCAAAAGAAAATCTTCTGGAAAGAAAAAGAAGTTTTGTGAAAAAGTAGAAGGTGGAAGGAGGAAAGAAGAAGAAGGAAGAGCCGAAGAAGAAGGCCGCTACCAAAGGAAAGTATTTTCATTGCAACAGCGACGGCCACTGGAAGCAGAACTGTCCTACTTACCTGGCCAGGCTGAAGAATAGGAAGGAAGGTCTTTCTAGAGGTATGCTCGTTATTGAGTCTAACCTTACGATTTCTTCGGCATCTAGTTGGGTGCTTGACTCTTGTTCTAGTGCTCATCTGTGCACTTCCATGCAGGGTCTTGAGGATAGCAGGAGGCTGAGAGATGGAGACGTGATCCTACACATTGAAAATGGAGCAAGAGTTGCTGCAGTGGCGGTGGGAAGATACTCTCTTTGATTACCATCTAGTTTAGACTTAGTTTTGAAAGACTGTTATTATGTGCCTGCAACTAGCAGAAATTTGATTTCTATTTTATGCTTAGCACTAGAAGGCTATGTGATTACCTTCTTTAAGGACCATTGTAACATTCCTTGTGAAAAAAATAAAATTGCAAATGGTTTCCTTATTAATGGTCTTTATAAGCTACATATTGATGTATCTATTCTAACTATTAAGCAAAACATGAATGCTAAATGACCTAGGGATAGTCCAAACGATAGGTATTTATGGCACCTGAGATTAGATCATATAGCAAAAGATAGGATCAACAAATTGGAGAAAAATGGGATCTTGAGTCCTTTGACTTCCGAGTCATATCCAACTTGTGAATCTTGTCTTCAAGGCAAAATCACTAAACTCCCTTTTGTAGGACATGGGGAAAGGACCACAGATCTCCTTGCCCTAGTACATACTGATGTGGGTGGCCCATTTGATGTGCCGGCTAGAGGCAATTTTGTCTACTTCATTACCTTTACTGATGATCTATCTAGGTATGGGTATGTGTATCTTATTAGACACAAGTCTGAAGCTTTTGAAAAGTTTAAAGAATTCAGACATGAAGTAAAAAAATAAACTGAAAAATCCATTAAGATTCTTCGATCAGATTGAGAAGGTGAATACCTTAGCCGAGAATTTTTAGACTATCTCAAGGAAAATGGCATAGTCTCTCAATGGACTCCACCAGGAACACCTCAACTCAATGGGGTTTCAGAATAGAGAAATTGAACTTTATTGGATATGGTCTGATCCATGATGAGCTTCACAGGCTTTCCTAATTTTCTTTGGGGATACTCATTGTTAACTTCAATTTATCTACTGAATTGAGCTCCCTCTAAAACCATTCCTAGCAGACCGTATGAGATATGGCATGGTAAGAAACCAAGTTTGAGTCATCTTAGAATTTGGGATTGTCCAGCTCATGTCAAAAGACAACAAGTGGATAAGTTAGAGTTTAGGTCCTTTAGAGCTTGATTCATAGGATATCCTAAAGAGTCATTAAGATACTATTTCTACATTCCAGAAGACCATATGCCATCTTTCTTGAAAAATAGTTTATTCAAGATAGCGACATTGGAAAGGAGATTAAGCTTGATGAGAAAGTCTCACAATTTCAACGAGCTAAAGACCAATTGGAACCAAATCAGGTTGAGCCAATAAGAACACTATCTCCTCCACCTCGTAGATCAGAAAGAGTTTTCCATCCCCCTAAAAGATACTTAGGTATTATTTCAAAGAAAGTAGAGAAAATGTTCCTCGTAGGTAATGGTGCTCATGGTGATGATCCCAAAACCTACATTGAGATGATATCAGATATCGACTCTGAGAAATGGCTAGAGGCAATGCAGTCAAAAATTGACTCGATGCACTCAAACCAAGTCTGGACCTTGGTAGATCCACCAGAAGGTATAGTATCTATTGGATGTAAATGGATCGTCAAGAGAAAGATTGGTGTAGATATTCAAGGCTAGACTAGTGGCAAAAGGTTATAGTCAACGCGAAGGCATTGACTATCAGGATATCTTTTCTCCAGTGGCTATGCTAAAATCCATCCGCACATTGCTTGCCATTGTAGCCTATTTCGATTATGAAATATGGAAAATGGATATGAAAATGGCATTCTTAAATGGATATCTTAAGGAAGATATCTATATGGAACAGCCGCTAGGTTTTACATCTAGTGATACTGATTACAATGTTTGCAAGCTGCAAAGGTCCATATATGGACTTAAGCAAGCATCTCGAAGCTGGAACACTCATTTCAATGATGTGATCAAAACATTTGATTTCATCAAAAATAAAGAGGAACAATGTGTCTTCAAAAAGGTTAGTGGGAGCGTTGCTGTCTTCCTCGTACTGTACGTGGATGACATCCTCCTTATTGGGAATAATATTTCCATGTTGATGATAGTCAAATTATGGTTGTCCAAGGAATTCTCCATGAAAGATCTAGGTGAAGCATCCTTTATTCTAGGAATTAAGGTCTATAGGGATAGACCGAATAGGATGCTAGGACTTTCATAGAAGATGTACATAGAGGAAGTAATAAAGAGGTTTAGTATGGAAATCTCTAAGAGGGGATTAATACCCTAGCACACCTGAGGAAATAGACATGGTATTCATCTTTCCAAGAAGACATGCCCGAGCACACCTGAGGAAATAGAATGCATGAGCAAGATCCCTTATTCTTCTACAATAGAGAGACTCATGTATGCCATGCTATGTACACGACCTGATATAACCCTTGCTGTGAGTGTCACAAGCAGATATCAGTCAAATCCAGATGAAGAACATTGGACTTCTGTGAAATGTATCCTTAAGTACTTAAGAAGAACTAAGGATATGATGTTGGTCTTTGGTAACAGAGAACTCCAAGTCTAGGGATACACAGACTCAGATTTCATATCCGATGTAGATGATTGAAAGTTGACATCTGGGAGTCTGTTTGTGTGCAATGGTGGTGCTGTCAGCTGAAAGAGTTTCAAGCAAACCGTGATTCTACCATGGAAGCAGAACATATCGCTGCATCAGAGGCTGTGAAGTAAGCATTTTGGTACAAAAAGTTTATTGTAGAAATTGGAGTAATACCACCAGATGCCATTCCTCTATACTGCGACAACAATGGCGCCATAGCCCTTGCTAAGGAGCCGAGGTCTCACAAAAAATCCAAGCATATTGAGTGGCGATACCACCTCATCCACGATTATCTCGAGAAGGGTTATGTCGAGGTCAAGAGAGTCAACTCCAAGTTTTGGGATACACAGACTCGGATTTCATGTTCGATGTAGATGATTGAAAGTTGACATCTGGGAGTCTGTTTGTGTGCAATGGTGGTGCTGTCAGTTGAAAGAGTTTCAAGCAAACCGTGATAGCAGATTTCATCCAGAAAGTAGAATATGTCGCTGCATCAGAGGATACGAAGGAAGCATTCTGGTATAAGAAGTTTGCTACAGAAATCGGAGTAATGCCATCAGATGCCATTCCTCTGTATAGCGACAACAATGGCACCATAGCCCTTGCTAAGGAGCCAAGGTCTCACCAAAAATCCAAGCACATTGAGCGGCAATACCACCTCATCCATGATTACCTCGAGAAAGCTTACATCGAGGTCAGGAGAGTCAATTCCGTAGACAATACAGTAGACCCACTTACAAAGTCGTTGGGATAACAAAAAATCGAAGCCCACCTTAAGAAGATGGGACTTAGACTTTTAGCCAATTGGCTTTAGGACAAGTGGAAGAATGTTACATATATGTGCCCTAGAAGCCAGAATTGGCTGACACTTGTAATACACTTCTAGTGGCAAAATTGTAATTTTGATTATAATCAATAAAATGGTAATGATAATTCTTATTTTCAAGAGTTAAAAATTTAAGACTTGAATAATCATTATTAACTCATAAAATGCTTCCGACCATAGGATCATCATGAGGATGGTGATTGATTCAAAAGATTGGTGCACAATCTCTTCTCTTTAGTAGATGAGTCTTAAGTCTATGGTGTGGAGACACCGAAGCAAGAGTACAGGTACTCGTTAGAGAACGAGAGCACTGAGCATGACCACCTCGAGTAGTCATTAGAAAGTCTACCTTCTCGTCAATGACTGACTCGATACTGTAGTGGTGTGTCTGGTTCTTTGATCTGAGGTGCATCGGTAGTTCACCATGAGGGTGTTATAGTTTGACTACACCATAACTCGGTCTCCTGGACATTTAGAACCCTAAGGTGTATGTTGGCTATAGCATGTTCATTGTAGGAACTGGATTATATCAAGATGAAATCTATCTATCTCGATGGTAAAGGAGCAGCCCTATGATGATCATGAGAATCAAGTCCAGAAGCCCATGGCCATGATAGACTGAAATAATAGAAAGAGTTTCTATTTAGATTTTCACATCGGACTTGAATCGATTGATTACGTCATATGATAGAAACTAGGGTTTGACGAGTTCACCTTAACCCTAATCTATCGGGGCTCAAGATAGAAGAACTTAATCACACAGGTAGCTACACCAAGAGGTTTGCATTCAGCTCTGATGGATTGCCACCATATACTGCTAGGTGTCATTGGTGGATTTTGGGAGCAATTAGAATGATTTAGATGATCGATTATTCTAGCTATTCGAATCCAAAGAGTTCTGATCCATCGAAAGGAGTTTCAATGATGTTGATGATAGAGATCATGACATATCCCATTACCATACAGAATTGAACCTAACTGGATCATACAAAAGATTTGTGTACAATCACTTCTCTTTAGTAGATGAGTCTTAAGTCTATGGTGTGGAGACACCGAAGCAAAAGTATAGGTACTCATTAGAGAATGAGGGCACTGAGCGTGACCACCTCGAGTAGTCATTAGGAATTCTATCTTCTCATTAATGACTGATTCGATGCTATAGTGGTGTATCTAGTTCTTTGACCTGAAGTACATCGGTAGTTCACCTTGAGGGTATTATAGTTTGACTACACCATAACTCGACCTCCTAGCCATTCAGAATCCTGAGTTGTATGTTGGCTGTAGCATGTTCATTGTAGGAACTGGATTGCATCAAGACAAAATCTATCTACCTCGATGGTAGAGGAGTAGCCCTATGATGATCATGAGAATCAAGTCCAGAAGCTCATAGCCATGGCAGAGTGAAATAATAGAAAGAGTTTCTATTTAGGTTTCCATATCGGACTTAAATTGATTGATTACATCATATGACAGAAACTACGGTTTGACGAGTTCACCTTAACCCTAATCTGATCGGGTCTAAAGATAGAAGAACTTAATCACATAGGTAGCTGCACCAAGAGGTTCGCATTCAGCTCTAATGGATTGCCACCATATACTGCTAGGTGTCACTGGTGGATTTTGGGAGCAATTAGAATGATTTAGATGATCGATCATTCTAGTTGTTCGACTCAAAAGAGTTGTGATCCATCGAAAGGAGTTTCGATGATGTCGATGATAGAGATCATGACATATCCCATTACCATACAGAACTAAACCTAACTGGGTCACACAAGTAAGGGTTTGAATCTGGTGATCATCAATTGAACTGATCTAGTTCAATTGATTTGAATGAGATTCAATTAGGTTCAAGAAAATTATGCTAGCACTAGATTGAACCTAACGTTCTTCTTTTACTATCATAAATAGTTGTTATGACTGAGCCAAAGGAGTTTATGCTCGATCAGAGGACTTCACTTAGTCTGATTGGAGCCTGTCCAGGTTAGAAAAGGGTTGTCTTATTTTGTAAGATAATACCTGCCATTTTTGGTCACCTACCATTTCTCATCTTTTGACTTTGGTCAAAAGTTGACCTTTGACTGATCAAATATTGACCATTGATACTTTGACTTCTGTCCGCATGTCATGCACCTATTGGAGAGCTAGTGGGGCTTGTCCTCTTGCCAGAAATTGGCAAGGAGGAGGGCGCACGCCAAGGGTAGCGTGCGCCCAAGCTTGAGGCGCCCAGGAGTCCCTATTGGATAGGGACTCCATCTCCTTATTGGATTCTGATTAGACTCCTCCTAAGAACCAACTTTGACTAATCCTAGGCACCATCTAAGGATGAATCTAAGGGACTCTATTTCCACCAATCATATTTACATCTGATTTCATAAATGATTTTGATTGGTTGGGATGAAGAGGAGTTGGATCACCCATAGTCTATAAATAAGACCCTCCATCCAACTCAAAAAAAAAAAAAGAACAATTCTCTATGCCCAAGACTGCCTCTCTCTTCCACCTCCATGCCAAGTTCGTCTTCTCCCTCTCCTCTCCATGTCCAAAGAAGTTTGGGATCTCAGTTGATGCAATCTAGACGAGAGAAAGGCGACAGAAGGCTAGAAGGCTGCACTGCTGCAAAGGACAACTGCTGATCTTCGAAAGCTATTTTGAAGATTGTCCAAATCAGATTTAGATCTGATAGTTGGAGACATGATAGAGAAGAAGAGGATCTCTATATCTAGCCCGAGTGGATATCGGTAGAGATCAGGCACTTGCGTGGCTAGATCCTGAACCTTCCGCTGCTTACAGGATCATCAACGGATAATAAGATTATCCTACATCAAGGTAAATTAAATCTGATTTAATTTATCTATATTTTATTTTAATTATCAAAATAATAAAAATTAGATCTGAAACATCCCAGATCTGATTTAGATCAAAGAAAAAAGTTTTTGAAATATATCTCTTGATCTGATCAGATATGAATGAACCTGGTTTGGAAAATCAGGATTTCCCTTCATGTACTAGAACTAAGAGCTCAGTGGCTCTTTCACCTTTTCTAGTAAAAGGTGACTTGATCATTTTACCAAGAAGACAGGATTCATAGGTTGAAAGTTATTTACAATCACTGACTTTGAGGATTTTCTCTTGAGTTAACCTATCTATTCGATTCTTGTTTATGTGACCCAGCCTACAATGCTATAAGTAGATATCTGACGCACTATCTAATCTTGGGTGCTTGCCAGTATAATAGACTATATTAATAGGTTGTGATAGCATATACACACCATTATTCAAATGTCCATAGAAAATAGTAATACCATTCATAATGATATTACAAATTTATTTCTTTATTAAAATTTTATAATCATTTTTGGCCAGTAGGCCTACAGAAATGATATTTAAAAGGAAACTGAGATAGAAGTGACAATCACTAAGAACAATGGTATGAAACTCAAATACAAGTTTCAAAATTTCTAAAGCTAGAACTGGAACTGGTCTTCCATGTCCAACGTTTAGGAACCTTTCATCTTGCTCAAATCTCCTACTGACCTGCAATCCTTGCAATGAATTACAAATATTGTAAGGGCTACCGGTATCCAATACCCAGTCAGTAATATCATAAATAAAAAAATTGCAAGGAGTTATCATATAAATACCTTGCCCAGCAATACCTGCTTCTTTCTTTGCCTGTTCGGGTCTAGAGAGGCAATGTACTGAGGACAGTTCCTCTTTCAGTGCCCCTGTTTCTTACTAAAGAAGCATTTAGCTTGACTCTTATCAGGCTTGATCTTCCTAGTCTAGCCCTGCACAGATGTCCCAGCCCAAACTTGCACCTTCTTAGCCTTCTTCTTCTTATTCTTCTTTCCTTCCTAAAGGGTCGAGAGTCAGAAGATGAACCTCCCACTAAGTTTACCGACTCTTTGTGGAATTAGTGATCCTTCTCAAAGTTTTGAAGTAACCCCAGTAACCCATGATAGTCTACTTCAGACTTTATAATTTTAAAATGAGTAAGGAATGGGAGAAACAACTTGGGCAATCAATTTAGTATTTCATCTTCCCAAGCTGTTTATGTAAGGGAAAGCCTAGCTTACTCAATTGCTCTATCAACTCGATCATATACAATACATGATCAGTGATAGAGACACCATCACACATTCTAGTGTTGCAGATGGCACAACTAGAATTGTGCCTCTCCACATCATCGAGTGTGCCAAAGGAATCCTCCAACACTTAAAGCATTTTCTTTGGCTGAGCTATCTCAAATCTACGATTGAACTCATTGCTCATAGCAGCCAGCATGATGCAGCACACCATGGTCCGATCACTAAGCCACTTCTGATAAGTGTCTCTGACTGTTCCATGTGCATTGGCAGTTGGTTCCTCAGGTGTAGGATCTATCATCACATATAGGATCCGTTCATGCTCCAAGACTATCTTCAACTTTTGGTACCAGCTACCAAAGTTGGATCCCACCAACTTATTATTATCCAACAATGATCGGAGCGATAAGAAAGTGGCCATATTTGCATAAAAGAAAAACATAACCTAATTATTAATTGATTCATTAAACATAAAGATTTGAACTTTAATCAAAAGATTCTCCCACTATTTATTCTAATTGGTAGCCTCTACCTCCAATCCAAGAAATTATTGTAATTTCTTAGTGGATATTAGAATCCACATAGACTGTACATGAGTTCAACTTTGGTAGGCCCATCCATGTACATCTAAGGATAGGTTCATAATCAATTATTTTTTCAAACAACTTCTAGTAATTAAATTTTGCCCCAACCCCTGATCAGTTGGCTTTGGCCTTCTCAGAAAAGGATCCAGTTAGATCAAACCATCAACATAACCATACTTGGCCCATCTAACCAATGAATGATCAGGCCCAACTTTGGTTGGCTCACCTGACCACCATTTAGAAAGATGTATCCAAGAGATCATATAATGAATGATAATTTTATCAACCGATAAGCACCAGGCCTTTGGGCCTCCAATGATTTTTCAACTGATGAACCCATTATCATCCACTTTAATGGGAGGCTATGATCCAATTATCATACAACTATTTCATTTTAGGGATCTAATAATTTTAGAAAATTTATTTATAGAAGTGAGTAGGTCAGATTAACCAGCTTGTCATGATCCTCTCATTGGCTTCACCAAGTTAGCTTAAGGGAGACCACTAACAAACTAGTCTAAGAGCACTTAAATCGGTCACACTGATTTACCTAGCTGACATGGGTCAACTCAAATTGTCAAGTAATCTGATCAAAACTCAATCTCACCAGGAAGGCCAGGTAAGTGAGATCGGTGGAAGGATCTACCAAAGCTTGTCTTAGACACAATTAGAAATGGCTAGGTAAACGGGTTGCCAATTAAAAACCATTGATTGTATGTGCCAAACTTACCTTAGACACCAACTAATTTAATTAGTCTTGATTAGATCAACCTAATAGTTCAAGCTAGACCACTTAGCCAAGAATCAAGTCCATTTGGTTCTTGTTAAAGATATGGACTTGATCAACTACAACTATTGTAATTGATCTAGAGAATCCTTAACCTAATCTAAGATAATAATTGATTAGATTTAATCAATTCTCTAATTAAGTCCATTCTTTAATCTAATCGTAGGTCTAATTCAATTAATGGACCTAATCTCCACTAACTCATTAATCCAATGTGTTATGATTCGTGTCATAGGATCTTCAATTTACAATCCTAGAACCTAATCAAATAGCTTCTTAATTCTTAATTAAGTTTTGGGCTGAGGGTTAGGGTTTGGCTTTTTGAAAATAATTTTTATGTTTGTAAAATATTTTTACAACATGGTTCTATCAATCAAGTTGCATGTTTGATTCATAATCAATATGCAAGTAAAATAAATATGAAACTACTTTAGATCTAATCTAAATAGGTTCATGTAATTGAAATAGTTTCAATAATAATCAATCATAAATCTTCCTAGATCAAATCTGACATATTTATGATGATTAAAATTAGATTAAAATATTTTTAATCAGATCATAAAATCTTTTAGATCTAATCTAAAATTTTATGATCAATATTTTAGATTAGCATGTACTAGAACAACCATTCCATTATAAGGGGTAGACCTTACAGCAGGACAACCTTATGACAATCCATGCAATCTAAAATATTTTATTTTTAAATTTAAAACTATTTTAAATTTATTAAATCATAAATAAAAATAAATCCAATCAAATAAATTTATGATTAGAGTTGGATCATCACAAACTAGGACAACCTTTTTACTATAAGGGGTAAATCTTACAGCAGGACAACCTTATGACATTTCAAGAGATCTAGATTTTTATTTTTAGATTTAATAATTAGATTATAAATTAGATTTAATCTAAAAAATAATCCCAACATGCATAAAAATTATTTAATAAGAACCTAGGCTCTCATTCCAATTGAAAGAACCAGATCTAGGGTTTCACAGGTAGATCTTGAAACTTTTTCAAGATCATGCAGTGAAAGATTTAAATAAATTAAATATTTATTTAAATAAATATGTAAATAGAACTTATTCTTTCTTGCACTTGGCTTATCCAATTAGTTAATTAGACTTGATCCAATCAAGTCCAAACTAAATCTAATTAAATCATATTTAATTAGACTAAATCTTAGCCCTCTAGTTTAATCAAATTAAGCCAATTAGTAATCTAATTACTAATCGATCCTCTTGCAATACTTGCACTAGGTTAAACACCAATCGTATTGGTTGTTTAATCTTAGAATGATTCTTATGTAGATGGTGTGGTGCTCCCAAGTCTTAAGAGGCCACGGACAGAGCTAGGGTGAGGGCTCCGGGGAGGCTAGGATAGATATGGTCCTAGGGCTAGCAACGGAGTTGTCCTAGGATGGAGGCGGCATGTAGCTCTCCATGGACTTGAGGTTCGAGTATTGAGGATCTCAAGGTACTTGGTTGGTGCTTCGGAGATCTAGAATTAAAGGTGGAGAAAGAAATCAAAGCTGGAGAATCAAGACTATAGAAAGAAGATTTTCTATAGGTTACCTGGCTCAGTCCAAAACTGGATCAGCTAAGTCTCAAAGCACAAGCAAAATAGAAATATCGAGTTTTAGGACTGCAGACATGGCACAGAACTGAGCTGGCTCAGTCTAAGATTGGCTCAGTTTTAGACTGAGCCGACCTAGTGGAGCTTAGCCGACTTAGTGCCGAGACTGAGCCGGCTCAGTGCACGGATAGAGTTACGTGAGGGTCTATTTTGGGCTAGGATCTGGGTTGATCCTGGGGATCTTAAGGCCTAGTTTGAGAGGTCTTAAGGGGGCTAATTCATGTATTGGGCTAGCCTAAGGGAGCTTTCAAGCTAGAGTTTATTAGGATTCATATGGAAACTCTAGAGTATATAAACCAGAATATTATAACTTTTACAATCGAAGTGAATACAATTAAACTTTTCTTCCTAACTCTCTTCTCTCTGATTTCAATACCAAAATCCTAGCTTCTCTCATCTTTCTTAGATCTTCTTCAGTTTGCTGGATTAACACCTAGGTTCATGCAAGAGATTTGATCTACAGCTGTGGCTCCGAGTAGCCGTAGGAACAATAATTTGTATCAGAGCTCGGTTGAGTGTTAAGGAGGAAGAAGATCAATTTTCAGTAGAGATCAGTAGTTTGATTTAGATCTAAAGGCTTTCTCTAGGCTTCGTGAAGAAGAAAGAGATCATAGGGCTGCTGTCCACCATCCCTAGTCAAGATATTTCTCAGATCTATCTGTTTGTTGTTATTTGATTTGGATTGAACATAAAAAATAGCGGGTTAAAGATAGGATTAGAGAAGTTTGATGAAAAAAAATGTTTCACGATGTGGATGGTAAGAATGGAGGATCTGCTGGTTTAGATGAGATTGGATTTAGCCTTAGAAGATAGACCAAAGGATATCACAGATAAGGAGTGGATGTCCTTAGAGAAAAGGGCATGTACCACGATTAGCGCTTGTTTGGCGGATGAGGTTTTGTATGGTGTAGTGGAGGAGAGAACACCCAAGGGATTATGGTCGAGGTTGCAGCAATTATACATGGGGAAGAACATGTGCAACAAGTTGATGCTGAAGTAGCAACTGTATAGCCTTCAGATATAGGAGGGCGAGGATGTTGTAGGACATATTCAGTGGTTCGACTGGATGAGCATGGACTTGCTCAATATCGGGGTGGATTTAGAAGAGAAGGATAAGAGTCTATTGTTGCTGTGTTCACTACCCAGAAGCTTCGATCTATTAGTGAGAACTTTGCCATATGGTAAAGAGACACTGGTATACGAGGAGATCGTATCAATGCTCAGGTCCAATGAGCAGTGAGAATGGATGACGAAGAGAGAGGTCTTCCAGGAGAGTCTTATGGTTTTAAAGAAGCACGGGAAAGAAAAGAAGAAGGGTGAATAGAGGAGCAGCAAGGATCTAAGAGAAACTTCAAGTGTGGAGAAGCAGGGCACTTTAAGTGGAAGTGTCTGCTTTGGAAGAAGTGCAAGAGAGGAGAAAGCTCAGATTCCATCAGTACAATCACTGAAAGTAACGATTCGGATGAAATCTTGATGGTCTCAAAGGAGCACGTAAGGTGTAGTATATCTGAGATGGTTTCGGATAGGTCTACGAAGTGCAGAAGGTTCGAAGTGGTAGCGACGGTGTTCGAGATATAGTGACAGGCCCAGTAGTGCAGTGTTGGATGGTTGGCCTCAGAGGACTCGAAGATAGAGTCAGCTTCTACGGCATCAGGGGGACTTCTACTCTAGGTGGAGCATCGGGCAGAGGTGGCTTCATTGGTAGAGAAAGCTGTGACACAGGTTCAGAGCACGGGGGTGCAGAGGAAGGATCAGTATTCCAGCACCAGTGCCGGGCTGTACAGATCCAAGTAGAGAGGATTGTGCAGGGAGGTAGGCGTGGCTCTAAGGGGACAGTGTTAGATGGAGCATTAGGATATGTGGCGAGTGCTGGTAAAGAAATGTTGCATGATCTCCAGGGAAGTCTAGGATAAGTAATGCAGCTGCCAAGTAGAAGGATACCTACAACTCCAAAGGTGGTGTAGAGAAACATGCCAAGGACTTTAGCGGTGGAGGCGGTCATCCTGAAGGCCTTAAAGGAAGCTCAGCAGTTGAAGAAGAATGGTAGTGGCAAGGTGAGCACGAGGGGCTATTAGGACATGCAGGGACAGCAGGATCGTGTAGAAAGATGTTGCTTGATGTGCCAAGGCTTGGACGCACCAAGGTGGAGATTGTAGATGGTGTGGTGCTCCCAAGCCTTGGGAGGCCACGGATGGAGCCAAGGTGAGGGCTCCGTGGAGGCTTGGATAGGTGTAGTCTTAGGGCTAGGATAGGAGTTGTCCTAGGATGGAGGCGGCATGTAGCTCTCCATGGGCATGAGATTCGGATATTGAGGGCCTCATGGAGCTTGGTTGGTGCTTTGGAGATCTGAGATTAATGATGGAGCAAGGAACCAAAGCCAAAGAGTCAAGACTGCAGAAAGGAGATTTTCTACAGGTTAGCCAGCTCAGTCTAAAACTGGATCGGCTAAGTCTTAGAGCATAGGCAAAATAGAAATATCGAGTTTCGGAACTGCAGGCATGGTACAAAATTGGGTCGGCTTAGTCTAGCAAAATAGAAATATCGAGTTTTGGAACTACAAAAATGGTACAAAATTGGATCGGCTTAGTTTTAGACTGAGCCGACCCAATGGAACTTAGCTGGCTTAGTGCTGAGACTGAGTCGGCTCAGTGCGTGTGCAGAGTTATGCGAGGGTCTATTTTGGGCTAGGATTTGGATTGATTCTAGGGATCTTAAGGCCTGATTTGAGTGGTCTTAAGGAGGCTAATTTATGTATTGGATTAGCCTAAGGGAGTTTTTAAGCTGGGGTTTATTAGGGTTCATGTGGAAACTCTAGGATATATAAACTGGGACATTGTAACTTTTACAATAGAAGTGAATACAATTGAGCTTTTCTCCCTAACTCTCTTCTCTCTTCTCTCCGGTTCTAACACCAAAACCCTAGCTTCTCTCATCTTTCTTAGATCTTCTTCAGTTTGCTGGATTAACACCCAGGTTCACACAGGAGATCAGATCTATGCCTATGGCTCCGAGCAGCCGTAGGAATAACATCTTAATCATTGATCAACCATTCGATCAAATCATGAGCTAAGCTGGGTGTGACCTCATAGGTCCGAACCTAAGCTGGTAGCATAAGAACAGAATTCTATACCAGTCAAAGTGACCATCTAGCAATGGTACCCAACGGTCGGATAAGTCGAATGTGTAGAACAACATCCTTAGAACCCATGTGGATATAGTTTCCATATAATTCATCCCCTCGACTAAAATGCTCGTAGGACACCTCAGAGTTCAACTACCAACTCTGATTAGGTTGTCAATATTGTATTTCAAAATACAAAATCCATCTGATGGATTATCCTAGCCAAGGTTTTGTTATAATGAAATATAGTAATACATTCTTCTTCAACTCTTGGAGTGGTCAATCTCATTTTGATCATACTCTAACTTTGCAAGTACTTGACTGTGCCCAGAAGCCTTCCATTACTAAATTAGAAATTCAGTTAGTCTGGTACCAAAGCATAGTGAGTTGCTTGCAAGTCACTGAGATGATCTCAGATCTAAGGGACACTTATACCTATATCCCATCAGAAATATTCTCGACAGCAGAATGCTCTAGAGTTGGTCATGTTCAATGACGACGTACCTATATGTCTCACCTATATGCCATACTAGTATCTCCTCACTCCTTGGTTAAGAGGACAACCAACCTATATGGCATATAGTGACCTATGCTCGATAGATGCTGTCTTCCTTATTAACAGCCTATCATTTGGTCGTGAATAAATTTAAGGACTAATCGATAAATCTTCTCTTTATCAAAGCTAAATAGTCCTAAGGACTTCATCAAAATAATGAAGTTTAATAGAAGATGAATACTTTATGATGAAAAATATCAAAAATATATTTTATTTATTAATGAATCAATTATAATGTAGCTCAACCATTAACAGGCTGACGATTGACCTTGAAACATATTTTCCAACATATACAACTCATGTATCAATCATTAAATCAAATATGCATGCTTTCAAATTTGATATATCACATATAATATCTAAAAAATAAAATTTTAAATTGATCATATCAAATAAAACTTATTCTAGATAATTCATAGAACTATTCTACTAGTCTAGGCATGCATCTATCATATTTCATATGAATAATTAAATACTTATTTTTTTGTTCTTTAGATCTGATTAAAATATTTATAATCTTTAGAAAAATAGAAGCAAAAGAATCTAAAAATCATATTTAATCATATCAAAAGGAAAACTATACTAGACTACACATGGAATAGTTCCACACCTAGCCTAGACATGTATCTCATACATCATTGATATGAATCTAAAATTTTTAATTTTTTAATTTTAGATCTAATTGTATCTACTATAACATCTAAAATCATTAATATCAGATCAAAAATAAAATTAAAATCATATCTAAAGTAGATCTGAAGAATTGCTAATGCAGATCTAATACTAGTTGAAGGAAAATCAACACTTTCTGCCATAGGATCGTTCAGATCCGATCATATCTAAGCCAGATTTTTTTAAAAAATCTAACTTGATCTGATCAAATTTGAAGGTTCTTAGATCTAATCCTAAGTATCTAATAGTAAAATAAAAATAAAATAAAATCAGTGAACAACTTTAGTACCTGATTAGGGTAAATTAGTTATCTTAACAATGATCCTGATGCTCCTGAGGTTCTGGAACAAGCCATGCATGCGTTTGGCCTCTATTGGAGTCCACTCGGATAGGATCTAGATGCAATCTCCTTCTAGATCTGATTTATAAAAATTAGACCAGATCTAATTTGTACAACCTTCAAAACTGTTGGGGATAAATCTCGCTCTTACCGAAGTTCAGTCTGATGCTTAGTCTAATGCAACCGATAATCACAAAAGTGCTTCAATCCAAAATTCTTCCACCAGCGGCCGAACCCCAGCCAATCTCCTTCAGTGGATGAACTCATTCAGTAGCTAAACTCCTTCAACGATTGAACTCCTCTAGCGATCGAGCTCCATCTGGATTTCTTCTTCAGTCGGATTCCAACAGGAGCCGAACTCCTTTCAGACTTCTCCTTCAGTCGGATTTCTTCAAGAGCCAAACTTCTTTCGAACCACTCCTTCAATCTGATTTCTTCAGGTGCCAAACTTCTTTTTGATCTCTCCTTCAATCAGATTCCTATAGGAGCCAAACTTCTTTCGGACCTCTCCTTCAGTTGGAGTCCTGTAGGAGCCGAACTCCTTCCAGACCTCTCCTTCAATCGGATTCCTACAGGAGCCGAACTCCTTCTAAATTTCTCTTTCAGTCGGATTCCTATAGGAGCCGAACTCCTTTTGAACTTCTCTTTTAGTCAAGTTTCTCTAGGAGCCGAACTTCTTTCGAATTTTTTCTTCAGTCAGATTCTTACAAGAGTCGAACTCTTGTCGAACCTCTCCTTCAGTCGGATTCCTCTAGGAGCCGAACTCCTTTCGAACCTTTCCTTCAATTGGATACCTCTAGGAGTTGAACTCCTTCTAGGCTTCTCCTTCAGTCGGATTCCTATAGGACCCAAACTCCTCCCAAACCTCTCTTTCAGTCAGATTCCTATAGGAGCCAAACTCCTTCCGAATTTCTCCTTCAGTTGGATTCCTCCAAGAGCCGAACTTCCTTCAGATTTCTTCTTCTATCAAATGCCTCTAGGAGCCAAACTCCTTCTGAATTTCTTCTTCAGTCGGATTCCTCCAGGAGCCAAACTCCTTTCAGATTTTTTCTTCAGTCAAGTTCTCTTTAGGAGTTTGAACTCCTCTGAAATTGATATATGTCAAAGCTCTTCACCAACCAACACCTGCTTCCTCCAAACTTCGACTATTAAATCTCAATGAACGACCACATTATGGCAATGGACACCTCTCTTTGTATCAAACTTCACATGGCCTCGAGCGGCCCACTACTAGATGGTTACGACTATCACTATCAGTCTGCTATAGACTTCGTCTATAAAAAGGGACACTCCTGTTAGATATATGTGCCCTAGAAGCCAGAATTGGCTGACACTTGTAATACACTTCTAGGGGCAAAATTATAATTTTGACTATAATTGATAAAATGGGTTATTTTCTATCACACCTGTGTATTTAGTGTCTGTGATACATCCTTTGAGTTAATGGTAATGATAATTCATATTTTCAAAGTTGAAAATTTAAGACATGAATAATCATTATTAACTCATAAACAGCTCCCGACCATAGGATCATCACGAGGATGGTGATTGATCTGGAAGGTTGGTGTACGATCGCTTCTCTATAGTAGATGAGTCTTGAGTCTACGGTGTAGAGACACCGGAGCGAGAGTACAGGTACTCGTTAGAGAACGAGGGCATTGAGCGTGACCACCTCAAGTAGTCATTAGGAAGTTTACCTTCTCGTCAATGACTGACTCGATGCTGCAGTAGTATGTCTGGTTCTTTGACCTGAGATGCATCAGCAATTCACCTTGAGGGTGTCATAGTTTGACTACACCATTACTCGGTCTCCTAGCCATATGGAATCCTGAGGTGTATGTTGGCTATAGCATGTTCATTGTAGGAACTGGATTGCATCAAGATGGGATCTATCTACCTCGGTGGTAGAGGAGCAGCCCTATGATAATCATGAGAATCAAGTCCTGAAGCCCATGGCCATGGCAGAGTGAAATAATAGAAAGAGTTTCTATTTAGGTTTTCACATTGGACTCGAATCGAATGATTATATCATATGACAGAGACTAGGGTTTGACGAGTTTACCTTAACCCTAATCTGATCGGGGCTCAAGATAGAAGAACTGAATCACATAGGTAGCTGCACCAAGAGGTTCACATTCAGCTCTGATGGGTTGCCACCATATACTGCTAGGTGTCACTGGTGGATTTTGGGAGCAATTAGAATGATTTAGATGATCGATCATTCTAGCTGTTCGAATCAGAAGAGTTCTGATCCATCGAAAGGAGTTTCGATGATGTCTATGATAGAGATCATGACATATCCCATTACCATACAGAACTGAACCTAACTGGGTCACACAAACAAGGGTTTGAATCTGGTGATCATCAATTGAACTAATCTAGTTCAATTGATCTGAATGAGATTCAATTAGGTTCAAGGAAATCGTGCTAGCACTCGATTGAACCTAACGTTCTTCTTTTACTGTCACAAATAAGTTGTCCTGACTGAGCCAAAGAAGTTTGTGCTCAATCAGAGGCCTTCATATGGTCTGACTGGAGGTTGTCCAAGTTAGAATAGGTTGTCTTATTTGTAAGACATTACCTGCCACTTTTGGTCACCTGCCATTTCTTGTTCTTTGACTTTGGTCAAAAGTCTACCTTTGATTGGTCAAACGTTGACCATTGACCCTTTGACTTTTGACCACGTGTCATGCACCTATTGGAGAGCTGGTGGGGGCCTGTCCCTCTGCCAGAACCTGGCAAGGAGAAGGGCGCATGCCAAGGGTGGCGTGAGCCCAAGTAGGAGGCGCCTAGGAGTCCTTGTTGGACAAGGACTCCACCTCCCTTTTGGATTCCAATCAGAGTTCTACTAAGAAACCAGTTTGACTGGTCTTAGGCACCCTCTAAGAAGGAATCCAGGGGTCTCTATTCCAACCAATCAGATTTAGATCTGATTTCATAAAGGATTGTGATTGGTTGAGAGGAAGAGGAGTTGGATCACAAGAGGTCTATAAATAAGACCCTACGCCCAACCCTAATTCTGAAGTGAATGCTATTAGACACGCCCCAAGGCTGCCTCTCCCCTCCTTCTCCACGCCATAGTCTCTTCTCCCCTTGCTCTCCACATCTAAAAGTGTTTTGGATTTAGGTTGGTGCGATTCAGATCAAGGAAAGGCGATCAAAAGCAAGAAGGCTGCGCTGCTGCAAAAGGATGACTGCAGATCTTCAAAAGAGTTTTGAAGATCCTCCTGATCAGATCCAGATCTGATTTTTGGAGGTGTGATAGAGAAGAAGAGGATCTCCAGATCCAACCCGAGTGGATACCGGTAGAGGCTAGGCACTTGCGTGGCTAAGATCCAGAACCTTCTGCTGCAATCAGGATCATCTACAGGGTAATAGGATTACCCAAATCAGGTAAATTAAATTTGATTTAATTTATCTTGTTTTATTTTATTTATTAAAATAATAAGAATCAGATCTGAAACATATCAAGATCAGATTGAGATCAAGAGAAAATTTTTGAAATATATCTCTTGATCTAATCAGATCTGGACGAACCTGGATCGGGAAATCAGGATTTCCCTTCAACTCCATATATGTTTTCTCTAAGCTCTCTTCTCCTTCTCGAAACTCTGTTGAATTCTTATCTGAGCACTCCATTTCTATTGGCTAGAAAAGCTGACTTGATCGTCGGAGGATCCTACTAAAGCTACCACCACCGACTTCGGACAGGACTTTATTTTGTAAGTCACCGATGGTGACCTCTTCCTTCTCAACTCCAGCTCAATCCGATGTCGATCAGATTCTGCACCAACAGAATTGGTGCTAGAGGAAGGAACCTCTGTTCCTGAGGTACCCTTGTTCTTAAAGGAGTTCTCAATCGATCCTATGGATCTTCTTCTTCAAAGTCTATCTCCATCCTCTCCCTCAATCTCAAGAAATGCCTCCAAAGAGGGCAACTACCCAGTGATCTTCCACTTCTACCGTCAGATCTAGGCCAGATCCGTCTGTCCCTGCTCAATCACCGGTACTTCAATCTCCTCCTTCATCGACGGCTGTGGTAGATCTGGAGCAGTTCAACCTATTGATGTAGCGAATTCAGGGCCTCACCGAGATGGTGCAGACTTTGCGGTAGCCTCCAATGGCAATTCTATCAAAAAACCCCTGGGAAGGAGAAATAGAGAGCAGAGGATTCTTGCTCGGATCATAATTCTTCTTTGGCAGAGATCTTTCCCATCCACTATCAGAAGCCTTCCAAGATCTACGATCGAGATGACGTCCTCGATCAAAAATTATGGAAGATGGACCAGCAGATTAAGGAACTCTACCACATCGCTCCGATTAACCATGATGACATCTGCACCGATCTCCCTTTTTCTTCCTAAATTATGCAAGAGTCCATTCTACCAAGCTTCAAGCTCCCCTAATTTAAAAGCTACGATGGAACCTCTAATCCGATTGATCATTTGAAAATCTTCTGGACCATCGTGCTGCTCCATGGCGCACCAAATGTCATATTATGCTGAGCTTTTCCATCTACCTTAAAGGGAGCAGGAAGAAACTGGTACTCGATGTTGAAGTTGGGTACGATCTTCTCTTTTGACTAGATGAGCCATCAGTTTGTGGCTCATTTTATTAGCAGCCGACGTCCCCACCGAGGTTCGAATTTCCTAATGAACATCATGTAGAAGGTGGAGAAATTCATCTAGACTTATATCACCTAGTTTAATGCTGCTGCATTGGAGGTCCAAAATCTGGATCAGTTAGTTACGATGGCCACACTCAAGGATGGCCTTCAGAAGAATGATTTGCTATTCTTCCTAAAGAAGAAGTATCCTAGGAACTTTGCCGATCTGCTAGCTTGGGCTCAAGGATATGCCCGAGCGGAAGAAGCCTTCAAGTTGAAGGATGAGGAAGCCGTAGGAGAGTGGCATAGACCCATCACTGATGGAGGGTCGAATGAAGTTCGACCATGGTCATGGACCCCCCTCAAGCGCAAGCAAGCCCGAGCTCTCCCTCAAGCTCGTCATTAAAGAAGCACCATCAGAAGGGCGCGAAGAAGTTCTTCCCTCTGAAGGTTCCACAACTACGTCCCCCTTAATGCTCCTAAAGCTCAAGTTTTGATGAAAATCATGAATCAACTATCGAGATCAGAAGAATTACGATCTCTCTCAAATAAGCGCAATCAAAGCAAGTACTACCTCTACCATCGTGACCATGGCCACGACACTGAAGAATGCATTCAGCTCCAGGAAGAAATCGAAGAGCTTATTAGGAGAGGCCGACTGGGTCGATTCCTCAGACACCGATCTGAAGTAAGAGTAGATTGGCCAAGGGCACTGCCACAACCAGAACCACCAGTGAGGGAGGAACAATAAGAAGATCGGCCACCTCTCGATATCATCAACACTATCTCCTAGGGGGCTTAGTACTTCGGCGAGCCACCATCTCTCAGCCTCAGAGTCAGGAAAAGTTTACCCCAAATTGGAAAGATCCATATGAAATAGAGGAGGTCGTTCGGTCCAAAACTTATCGTCTGAAGGAGCTCGGAGGAAGAACGCTCCCATGACCTTGAAATTTAGAAAATCTGAGGATGTACTACTAGTAATTTTCCTTCAATAAAACTCCTCCATTTCAATATTATTGTTTCTTGGTGCAAAAACTATATGATGACAGGGAAAAAGCAATCAATAGTGGCTATGTTAGGAACAGAAGGAGAACCTCATCCTAATATGAGCAAGTCGAAGTTCTTCAACCTTGGTTGGAGATAAGATCTCCCCCGAGCTTCTACATCAACAAAAGATAAGATCTCCTTTAACCTCGATTGGAGATAAGATCTCTTCTGAGCTTCAATATCTACGTCAATAGGAGATAAGATCTTCTTCAACCTCGATTAGAGATAAGATCTCTCCCGATCTTCTACGTCAACAGGAGATAAGATCTCCTTCAACCTTGGCTGGAGATAAGATCTTTCCTGAGTTTCTACATCAATAGGAGATAAGATCTCCTTTATCCTTCATTGAAAATAAGATCTCTCCCGAGCTTCAACATCTATGTCAATAGGAGATAAGATCTCCTTCAACCTCGCTGGAGATAAGATCTCCTCCGAGCTTCTACATCAACAAGAGATAAGATCTTCTTCAACCTTGATTGGACATAAGATCTCCCCCGTACTTCAACGTCTATGTCAACAGGATATAAGATCTTCATCAACCTTGGCTGGAGATAAGATCTTCTCTGAGCTTCTACGTCAACAGGAGATAAGATCTCCTTCAACCTCGGTTGGAGATAAGATCTCCCCCAAGCTTGTATGTCTACATCAATAGAAGATAAGATCTCCATTAACCTCGCTTGGAGATAAGATCTCTCTCGAGCTTCAACGTCAATAGGAGATAAGATCTCCTTCAACCTCAGTTAGAGATAAGATCTTCCCCAAGCTTCGACTTCAATGTTAATCTCGGCTGGAGATAAGATCTCCCCAGAGCTTCAACTATTCAACAAGAGATAAGATCTCCCCCGAGCTTCAACTTCAACCTCGGCTGGAGGTAAGATCTCCTCCAAGCTTCAACCTGAACAGGTGTAGAGCCCAAAAAAGGACTTTGGCGGTCGTCTTTTTTGTACTCCCTTCTTTCGAATTTCAAACTTGAGAGTGGGGAGACTATTGTTGGGGATAAATCCTACTCCCGCCAAAGTCCAATCTGATGCTTAGCCTAATACAACCGGTAATCATGAAAGAGCTTCAATCCAAAATTCTTTCTCCAGTGGTCGAACCCCAATCGATCTCCTCCAACGATCGAACTCATTCAGTAGCCAAACTCTTTCAGCGGCTGAACTCCTCCAACGGTCGAGGTCCATTCAGATTTCTCCTTCAGTCGGATTTCTACAGGAGTCAAACTCCTTTCGAACTTCTCCTTCAGTCAGATTTCTCCAGGAGCCAAACTTCTTTCGAACCTCTCCTTCAGTCGAATTCCTACAGAAGCTGAACCCCTTTCGGACTTCTCCTTTAATCAGATTCTTTCAGAAGCCAAACTCCTTCTGGACCTCTTCTTCAGTCGGATTACTACAAGAGCCAAACTTCTTTCGAATTTCTTCTTTAGTCGGATTTCTATAGGAGTTGAACTCCTTTCGGACTTTTCATTCAGTCAAGTTCCTCTAGGAGCCAAACTCCTTCCAAATTTCTTCTTCAATCGGATTCCTACAGGAGCTGAACTCCTGTCCGACCTCTCCTTCAGTCGAATTCATTCAGAAGTCGAACTCCTTTCGAACCTCTACTTCAGTCGGATTTCTCCAAAAGTCAAACTTCTTTCGGACCTCTCCTTTAGTCAAATTTCTTCAGGAGCTGAACTTCTTTCAGACTTCTCCTTCAGTTGGATTTCTATAGGTGCCGAACTCCTCCTAGTCCTCTCCTTCAGTCGGATTCCTATAGGAGCCGAACTCCTTCTGGATTTCTCCTTCAATTGGATTCCTTCAGGAGCCAAACTTCTTTCAAATTTTCTCTTCTATCAGATGCGTCTAGGAGCCAAACTCCTTCTAAACTTCTCCTTCAGTTGAATTCTTCCAGGAGCCAAACTTCTTTCAGATTTTTCCTTCAGTCAAGTTTCCTTTAAAAATTCTTCCAGGAGCCAAACTTCTTTCAGATTTTTCCTTCAGTCAAGTTTCCTTTAAAAGTTCGTACTCCTCTGAAATTGTTGTATGTCAAAGCTCTTCACCAACCAATGCTTGCTTCCTCCAAACTTCAACTATTAAATCTCAACGAATGGCCACATCATGATAATGAACAACTCTCTTCGTAACAAACTCCACGTGGATCCGAACAGTCCACTATCGGATGGTTACGACCGTCACTATCAGTCTGCTATAGGCTCCATCTATAAAAAAAATTCTTCAGATATATTTTCTCTAAGCTCTCTTCTCCTTTCCAAAACTCTATTGAATTCTTGCCTGAGCACTCCATTTTTGTTGGCCAAAAGAGCTGACTTGATCATCGGAGGGTCCTACCAGAGCCACCACCACCGACTCTAGGTAGAACTTTGTTTTGCAGATCACCAATGGTGACCTCTTCCTCCTCAACTCTAGCTCAATTAGACGTTGATCAAATTTTGCACCAACAAAAATAATCAATGAAGGCAGCCCGCTCGTCACACGAACACGTTGATTGTCTTCCTGATCATTGTGCAACACTTGGATCTTCCTTACTAGACTCACCCAACCTCTTGGGTGTGGAGAGGGGAGAGAAAGGACCAGAAGGAGGCATGAAAGAGAGGAGGGGTAGCCTTGGAGCATGGTGGATGGGTGCAATAATAAAATCCTAGGCGTAGATAATGGTTTAAATAGACCTTGCTACGCTATGTAGTGCCGCATCACTTTGACCAATCACATTGCTCAATTCAATCAGATCTTAATTGGTGGAGTGATGTCACTTGATCCAATCAGGTTAGAGACCCCTCAAACTCCCCATAGGTGGTGCCAACATTGGATAAGGATGAAGTCTTGGCACCTAAGACTTCATTCTCGTCAAGCAACCCTGGAGTCCCATCTGCATGGGACTCCACTTTTCCCCATGTGTGCACGCCAACTAGGGGCATGCACACTTATATTTGTGCATGAAGTCCAAGTGGGCATGTGCCCCAAGGAGATGACCAAAGAGGGTGCATGCCCATATCCCTTCTTTCCTATATTGGGACATCTCACGTACCGATAGTGACAAGAAATGGTAGGTAGCAACAGAAATTAGCAGGTGTTGTTTATTTCCATTTGATGGATTAAGATAATCCTTTTTTGACCTAGACAAGCTCTAGCTAGATAAGGATAAATCTATATAGGATTTTTTGGTGAGCTCAAACCAATTTGGCTTAGCTGAGACGAACCAGAAAGACTACAAGAGGAGAAAGTTAGGCTCAATCATGTGATAGCATGATTTTCTTAAACCAAACTGGATCTAATCCAAATCAATCAAACTAGGTTAGCTTGATTGATCACATCTAGATTCAAATCCTTGTTTGTGTGATCCAATTAGTTTCAATTTCATACGGTAATGAGACATGTCACGATCTCCATCATCGACATCATCCAAAGATCTTTCGATGGATCAGAACTTTTTTGATTCATACAATTAGAATGGTCGATCATCAAAATCATTCTAATTGCTTCCAAAATCTACCAGTGATATCTAGTAGTATATGGTGGCAACTCATAGAAACTAAAAGTAAATCTCTCGGTGCAGCTACCTGAGCCCCGGCAGGATTAGGGTTAAGGTGAACTCGTCAAACCCAATATCTGTCATATGAATTAATCATTCGATTCGAGTCTGATATCAAATCCTAATAGAAACTCTTTCTATCATCTTCAAACTACCATGGCCTTGGGCTTATGGACTCAATCTCATGATCATCATAGGCTACTCCTCATCTACCTATGTAGATAGATTTCCTATTGGTGCATTCCAATTCCTATAATGAACATGCTATAGCCAACATATACTTCAAAATTTTGAATGGCTAGGAGACTGTGTTATGGTATTGTCAAACTATGACACCCTCAAAGTGAGCTATCGATTAGGTCAAAGAATCAGACACCACTACAGCATCGAGTCAGTCATCGATGAAAAAGTAGACTCTCTTATGATTGCTCGAGGTGGTCATGCTCAGTGCCCTTATTTTCTAACGAGTACCAATACTCTCACTCTGATATCTCCACACCATAGACTCAAAACTCATCTATCTTAAGAAAATGATCGTACACCAACCTTTCAGATTGATCACCAATCTCGTGATGATCAAGAGTAGTTTATGAGTTAATTATGAAAATTTATGTCTTAAATTTTTAACTTTTGAAAATATAAATTATCATTACCATTAACTCAAAGAATGTATCATAGACACTTTAAATACATGCTGTGATAGAAAATAATTTTTTATTAATTTATAATCAAAATTATAAAATTATCTCTAGAAGTATATTATAATGTGTCAGCTAATCTGACTTCTAGGGCACACATCTAATAATTATAACTTCCTCTATTTTCTTCTAGCTATTTAAATACCTCCCTTAATCCTGATTTGTTACTTTAACCTATGCTCTTCTTCTTCTTCTTCTTCTTCTTCTTCTTCTTCTTCTAGTCTTCTCATCTGGGCATCTCGTTCTTTCTTCATTGTAGCTTCTCTGACCGTTGACGTCTCCCTCGCCTACATTTTACTTTTCTAACCATTCCCTCGAGTCCTCAAACTAACTTAGGTTAATTTTCTGACTCTTTTTCTACATTCCTTTGCTTTTCTCCAATTTTTTATCCTTTCAATTTCTTCATAGGGGCTTACTATTCTTCCTCGGTTCCCTTAAAAAGTTTGCAGCTGTTGCCTAGCAGTAGCAACTTAAGAGCGGGGGGGGGGGGGGGGGTGAATTGGGTTCTTTAAAATTTTAGTGAAATTAGACTCTAAAGCAAATATGTACTTCTAGTTAAGAGAACATGAGTATTTATGGTGAATAAGTTAAGCATAGCAAAAAAATTAAAAGCAACTAGATAATGTAAATTAGTAAAGCAAGAAAAGCAAAAATATAATACAAACACACAAGAATTTTATAGTAGTTCGGTGCAATCCCGCACCTACATCCACTCTCCAAGCTCTCCTTAAAAATTCTACTATAATCCTAGATTACAGTGTGTTTGTTTTAACCTATGATCATAAACAAATTCAGTTGATCTTACCGGACTCACCAACTACAATCCTATACTGATAGTTTTTTAGATTCACTATCAATCCAGTTAGTTTTAATCTAGGAACACAAACCACAACCTTTACAAAATCTAATTACTAGCTTGGACTAGCCTGCACCATAAGTTTCTTCTCCTAGAGAAACCTACAAAGAAACACAAATACAAATATAAAAATTCAGCATAAGATTAAAAAACAAAAGAAACTCTTTTTGGAGTGCAAAGAAGAGGCTGAATGAATACTCTTTGGTAGCTTCTCTTCTCTTTAAATAGTGCTAAGAGTTTGCTTGAAGTATTGTGGAAGATGGTTCTTAAAGGTCCTCTGAATTTTAAGCTCAAATCTCTCTTTTTTCTTCTTTTATTGGATATTCAATGTAACATACTCTTTTTGAATGATTTTCTTTCTTTAATCCTTAATCTCTTTTTTCAATATATTTTTTCTAACTTTTTTTTGTACTTGAGAGTAGCTTTTTAGTGAGTTTTGCCCGTTGGGAAGCTTGGACTAGCCATTGAAGTGGAGAAAAGCTCGTTGGAGAAGTATAGAAAACTAGCTGTTATGCTCTATCCCATGCTCGGGATTGGCACTTTTCTATAGGTGTTGATATTTTTTTCTTAGGTGTCAACACCTCCTAGAATCCAAAGAATTTCCACTCTCTATCTTCTGCTCTGTGCAATAGAGGTCAACCCTGGGATCATCCTCTGGCACAGAAATCATCCTGTAGGTCATCCTCTCTAGTCATGAAATACATGGTTAAATACTCAAATTTCAAAATTTGGCAATCATCAAAATCAATCATAGGATCAACAATCTTTTTCTTTTTGATGATGGCAAAACTTTGAGTATATGTACAAAAATAAAATTAATATATTTCAAAAGCTTTGCTAGTAAAAGTTATGAAGTGATAATATAGTCAATTATTAATGCACACTCTATAAAGACTCCCATTTAACTTAAATTTAGATGTTTTGGGCATTAACATGAAACGTATTATAAGCTCAAGCATAACATATACTCAACAAATCCTCTCCTCATTTTTGACAACATCAAAAAGCTTATAGGAAGGATCAAAGATTTATCATCAAAATAAATATATTTTGAGTCAAAATAAATCATCTCGCTTTTAAAAACTTGCCTTTTGATTAAAAAAAATGTATTTTAATTTCAAAAAATTAGTTTAACAAGGATTTGAAGCAAGCATAACATTTAATTTAAAATTTATTCTCTCCTCTTCTTAAGAAATGTATTCTTATTAAAAAAAATAAGAAATATCATCCAAATCAATCAAAATTTAGATAAATATATCAAATTCAAAAAATTTCAAATCAAGGTCAAGAGGGTATCAAATTTAAACTTCATGGATATTTAATATGAAAAGTAAGTATATAGGATATCAAATTCATATTAATGTCACACTTCCCCTTTTGAAAATATTTAAATCCTAATTTTATCAAGATATTTGAGAGATAGAGCTTTGGCAAGATGTTTTAGCACAAATGATACCAAACAAGGTATGTTTGAAGCCAAAAATCTATTTGACACTACCAAAGTAGATTTTAAATTTAGACTCAAAGATTTGAGCCTTTTAATTAAACAAGTGTAACATGATATTTATTGTTTTCTTTTCTTAAAAGAAATCTAATAATTCAACTTGGAAAAGGTATGTATCATGAATGTATTGAATGAAATTTAAGTTTGAAAGAGTATCAAATTCAGCTTGTTTATAGCATAGAAAATATTTCAGCTTCAAATTAACTCCTATTAATTTTCAAAAAAGTTTAGTGATGTAATCAAGTAGATCAAGGAGAATAAGCATATGTGAACCAGAGTATAATGAGAATTTGAAATGGGAAGAAATGAATTTTCTTAGCATAAATCAATTTGAATTTTTCAGGTTAAAACATGATACGTCACAAAAATAAATTAGATTTAGAGTATGTTTCAAATTCAGTTTAAACTCTAATTAATTGTTAAGAATAATTAACCATTCAAGTTATGCAGGTTAAGATAGAAGATTTAAAAAAACATGAAGGGTTAATGGTGTTATGCAATGAATCTTCATTTTCCAACATAAGTCACTTAAAAAATCATCAGCCTATTGATGGTTGAGCTATCTTATAATTATAATTAATTTATTACTAAATAAAATATTTATTTTGATATTTTCATCATAAGGAATACATCTTCTAATGAACTTCATTGTTGTGATGAAGTTCTTAGAACTATTTAGTTTAATAAAGAGAGGATTTGTCGATTAGTTCTTAAAACTATTCATGACCAAATGATATGCTATTAATTAGGATGATAATATTTATCGAGCATAGGTCACTGTATGCCATATTCGTTGGTTATCCTTTTAATCAAGAAGTGTAGAGATACTGGTATGATATACAAGTGAGATGTATGGATACATTGTTATTGAATATGATCAACTTCAAAGCATTCTATTATCGAGAATTGCTCTGATAGGATATAGGTATAACTATCCCTTAGGCCGAAGATCTCTATGGTGGCTTGCAAGCAACTCACTATGCATTGGTACTGGACTAACTGAATTTCTAATTCAATGATGGAAGATTTTTTAACATAGTTTTGTACTTGCAAAGTTGGTGAGTGATCATGATGGAATTGACTACTGTAAGAGTTGGAGAAGAATGTATCACTGTATTTCAATATAGCAAAAATCTTGGCCAGGATAATCAATGAGATGGATTTGATATTTTGAAATAAAATATGAATGACCTAATCGAGATTGACAATTAAACACTAAGATATCCTATGAGCATTTTATGAGGATTTATGATGCTCTAAAGTATTAAGAGGCCATAGGAGGAGTCGGGATGTTGACTTCGAAGAAACTAGGATAGGTGTGATCCTTGGGCTAGGACAGGAGTTATCCTAGAGTGGAGATGGTGTTTAAATCTCCACAGGCTCAAGATCTAGGTGTTGAGGATCTTGAGGGGCTTGATTGGTGCTTTGGAGACTTGGAACATAAGGTGGGGCAAGAAACCAAAGCCAGAGCATGAAAACTATAGAAAAATACTTTTTCTATAAGTTAGCTAGCTTAGTCTAGGACTAGGTCAGCTAAGTTTCAAAACATGGGCCAAACAGAGAGCTGTGTGTTTGGGACTGTAGGCTAGCATGCAACTAGGTCGGCTCAGTCTAAAACTGAGCCAACCAAGTCTAAGGCTGAGATTGAGCCGGCTTAGTGCTAAGACTGAGCCGACTTAGTGATCGGGCAAAGCTATGTGGAGGGTTTTTTTCGGGCTGGGATAGAAACTTATCCTAGGGGTCTTAAGGCTTGATTTGAGAGGTCTTAAAGGGGCTAACTCGTGGATGGGTCGGGTTTAGATCTAAAAAATGAGAGTATGGGAGACATGGGTGTACATGGGCTCGATGAGTGTAGTCATGTATTGGGTTAGCCAAGGGAGTTTTTTGGTCTGGCCTAATGGTTATGTATAAATACATAGGTTGTATTAGGATTTTTATAAAAGAAGTGAAAATAGATCTTTTCTTTCTTGATCTCGCTTCTCTTTTCTCTATAGTGTTGTTGCCCTAGGTCCTTGAAGAAGCTCTAGAGAGAGAAGGTGCCTCCCTCAAGTACAAGGAGGGAGGCATCCCAGCATAGATCTAGGTGATAATTTATGGTATGCTACCTTAGAGAACGTCAAAGATCTCTCCATATCTATGCTAAAGATTAGGGGCTTCCAGAATATGGTATTAAGGCTTGTGATGTTAGGAGGATTGGCATTCAAGTGATATCATGGTTTCAATAATTGGTATTAGAGCAGTAATGATTATGCCAACATTTGGTATCAGAGCTCGATTTAGAGCCTGATGGTGCATGGAGGAGAAGGAGAAGTCATATAAGATGAAATCAAAAATCTGTACGAGTATTCCATGATATGTCTTAAATCTACCTTTATTATTGCTGTGGTTTGGTCAATCGGGAGTAGTAGGTTGAAGGTAGAGGCTAAGAGAATTAACTGGAAGAATTTTTTTGGGGTGAACGGTTTGGATGCATGATTTCCTGGTCAATCTTGAAGGAAAGGTCGGGATGTATGATGGATGACAGGCAGGGAGCGTTGGAGTGTTGCAGTAGTATTTTCCTGGAGATGTAGGGTTGAGAGAGGCTCGATAGTATATCAGTCGAGGAAGGTATCTCATTAGAAAGCATCAAGGTTCTCTAGGAAGATGGATAGTGTAGGGTAGTTGATGGTTGAAGAGAGGTTTTCCAAGAGTTAATTATCGAAGGACGGTTGAAGAAGTTGCTATACATCCTTCGGTTGCAGGAAGGTGGGAAAGTAGTTAGAGATATATTTAGCAATTTGACCAAAGCATGGATTTGTAGAGCCTTGGGGGTGATGGAGATGGATGATCTATGGAGATCTAGCAGGTTAGAGCTAGGTGGCTATACAGCAGCATAGAGATGAGTCTGGGAGCGCTGGAGTGCTGCAGTAGTGCTATCCTAGAGGCATGGGACTGAAAGAGGCTTGGTGGTGCAGTAGTCGAGGAAGATATCTCAGTAGAGAATATAAGGGGCATATCAGGGAGACCTAAAGCAGGTCTCAGGGAGTGCTAGGAGGTCTCAGGCATCCGAAAGTATCCTAGATCATGTTTCTTCTATAGGAGCACCAGGGAGAGTCACGGTTCAAGTAGAGGATAGTTTGTGTATAGCAAGAAAGGAACTGAATACCTATGAGGAGGCGGTGTTGAGAAGAGGCATGGAGCACTGGAGTGTTGCAGTAGTGCTTCCCTAGAGGCAAAAGGTTGTGAGAGGCTTGACGGTGCAGTAGCCAAGGAAGGTATCTTAGTAAAGAGTTTCGAGAGGTATCTCAAGGAGACAGGGAGTAGGTCACAGGGAGAGCCAGGGAGTCTCAAGAGCCTCAGAATGAGATAGATGGGTCTGAGCCCAGGATAGGGTTTGAGCTGCAGTTCCTCTGGGTATAACTGAAGTGATAGCTGGTGCAGGGGTAGAAGAGGAGAAGGCTAGGGTGGAATTTTCTAGGATTCAGTTGCTGGTTTTAGAAGAGTTGGATGAGCTCTTGGATTTTAGAGGTGCCCATGGGTTGCGGAGATATCCGAGATGGCTTCAAAGTGGACCGCAGAGTGTGGAGGGTTCAAAGCGGCAATGATGGTGTATGAGGTGCAGCGGTAGACACAATAGTGCGGATTGAGTGACTGACCTCCGGTGGCTTGGTGATAGAGTTGGTTTCTACGGCATCAGATGGACTTTGGGGATAGGTGGAGCTTCAGGTGGTGGCTTCACAAGTGGAGAGAAAATTTAGCATGAGTTCAGAGCAGAGTGTAGGAGGATCGACATTCTAGTAGCAACACCGGTGATGCATAGTTCCAAGTGGAGTGACATGTGCAGGTGGACAGGCGTAGTTCTGAGGAGATCATGTCAGATAGTGTAGCATGTGCTAGTATAGGAATGCTATAGGTTCTCCAAGAAAGTCCAAAGAAGGTGATGTAGCTGCTAAACAAAAGGGATCCTATAATCTGGGATGGTGCTAAGAAGCAAGCCAAGACTTTAGCTATGGAGGTGATCATCCCAAAGACCTTAAGGATGCACAACAGCTAAAGAGGAATGGCGAAAGCGATGTTTGCATAAGGGGCTATCAGGGTGCACAGCGACAGCGGAATCATGCAGAAAGGCATTGCTAAGGATTAGAAGCACCAAGGTTGAGATTGTGAGGATTTGTAGTGCTTCCAAGCCTTCGGAGGCCACGGAAGGAGTTAGGATGTGGAGTCCAAGGAGAATAGGATAGGTGTGATCCTAGGGCTAGGATAGGAGTTATCCTAGGGTGTAGGTGGTGTTTAGCCCTACACGGGCTCAAGGTCTAGGTGTTGAGGGCCTTGAGGAGCTTGGTTGGTGCTTTAGAGACCTGAGACACAAGATGGAGCAAGGAACCAAAGTCGGAGCATGAAGATTGCAGAAAAAAACTTTTCTGCAGGTTAGCCAGCTCAGTTTAGGACTGGATCGACTAAGTCTCAAAGCATAGGCCAAACAGAGAGGAGCACATTCGGGATTGCAGGCCGGCATGCAACTAGGTCGGCTAAGTCTGAAACTGAGCCAACCTAGTCTTAGGTTAGCCAGCTCAGTGCTGAGACTGAGCTGGCTTAGTGATCGGACAAAGCTACGTGGAGGGTTTATTTGGGGTTAGGATAGGGACTTATCCTAGAATTATTAAGGCCTGATTTGAGAGGTCTTAAGGGGGCTAACTCATGTATGGATCGGATTTAGATCTAGGGGATGAGAGCATAGAAGACATGGGTATACATGGGCTTGGTTAGTGCTTTCATGTATTGGGTTAGCCAGGAGAGTTTTTTGGTTTGGCCTAATGGCTATATATAAATACATAGGTTGTATTAGGGTTTTCATAGAAGAAGTGAATATAGATCTTTTCTCCCTCAATCTTTCTTCTCTCTTCTCTCTAGTATTGTTGCCCTAGATCCTTGAAGAAGCTCTAGAGAGTGGGGGCACCTCCCTTAAGTCCAAGGAGGGAGGCACCCCAGCACAGATCTAGGTGATAATCTATGGTATGCTGCCTTCGAGAATGTCAAAGATCTCTCTATATCCATGCTAAAGATCAGGGGCTTCCGCAACATGGTATCAGGGATTGTGATGCCAAGAGGATTGGCGTTCGAGCAATATCATGATTCCAAAAATTGGTATCAGATCAGTATTGATTGTGCCAATACATTTTGGTCAAGTGGATGAATTATACGAAAACTATATCCACATAGATTCTAAGGATGTTGTTCTACACATTCGACATATCCGACAGTCGGATACTATTACTAGATGGTCATTTTAATTGGTACATAAATTTATTTTGATGCTGTGGACTTAGATTCGGACCTATGGGGTCATATACATAGAGTTTTTGATCTGATCGAATGGTTGATCGATGATTAAGAATCGTTCTAGATTTAAACAATCAATACGATTGATGTTTGACCTAGTATAAGTATTGCAGGAGGATCGGTTAGCAATATGACTGCTAATTGGCTTAATTTGATTAAGCCAATGGACTGAGATTAAGTCTAATTAAATATAATTTAATTAGATTTGGTTTGGACTTGATTGGATCAAGTCCAGTTGGATTATTGGATGAGCAAATTGCAAGGAAGAACTGGTCCTAGTTCAATTAGGACTTGTATCAACCCAATTTTTAATTAAATTAAAAAATTAAATCAAAATTAAATATAATTTTATTTGATTTAATTAGGTTATTAATTGGACTATGATCTAATCTAATTGGGTTAATTAAATTCAGATTTAATTTGGTCAATGGATCTAGTTGGACCAAGTCAAACTAGGAGTCCTATTGATACTAGGATACCTATCTCCATGCGCCACCATAGCCCCATCAACCCCCATGCCATTTTTTTTGGATTTTTTCATGAAAAATATTCTCTCCAGGCCTTCCACACATGCCTCAAGTCTCTCCCTTCTTTCTTACATGAAAATTTAAGGTGGACCAAGTCAAAGAAGGAGTTTGAGTTGATTTTAAATCTATGAGATAGAATTTTAAGCAACTAAAACTCTTTCCTTATTTTTGTGCCACCCACTTTCTATTTTTTCTTTAAATTTTTGTGGCTTTTAGAGTAGGATTTGTGCAATATTATCAGGTGCCCAAGAGTTGGATGCCCCAAGTCTAGCCCTATTTGGATACCTTTTGACTAGGTATTTGACCTAGCCAAGAATTTCTCTATATCTCCATATATAAAATAAATTTTGATCTAATTTTTTTGTGGATTATACATCTAAGAGATGCCATTAGGGGTATGAAAAATCTATGAGAGAAGCCTAGGGCATGGGATTTTGATAAGATACCAATCAAGTTATCTTGGTGAGAGAAGAAAGAAGAAGAAGAGGGTCTTCCTCTAAGATTTTTTCTTCAATTCTTATTCCTTCATATTTGTTAGTGTTTGAGAGGTGTCTCAATATCACAAATCATCTTCCTCGACTTTTAAAAGTTGAAAGGTTTAATAGTTGAAGAAGAAAGAGCCAGATCAACCATTGAATAAGGATCAGTACAGTACTAGCATACTATGCTGATTTTTAGGCATTGAACTTTAGATCAACGATCGAGGGCTCATATGGACAACTCGTAGAGGCAGGATGCATATGCGGCTTGGAGCAACGATCTCATTTCCAAATCAATGAACTAAGGAACTTGAGATTCAAACATAAGTGTGACTTGATCTCCCTACTTATATGTCTAGATCTGATCTAGAGTAGTCTAATGTTGATATGATCAACATGTAGTTTTTTTGATATTTTATTTTTTGATTTAATAGCATGCCTTAATCATATAGTAGGATCCTAGATCTAAGATTTTATATTATATTGTTCATGAATTAATGTGATTAATTCATCTCTTCAGCTATAATTTTGAAAAAATTTCAAAATCTAACCCTAGAACCCAAGGTCTGGTTCCTTAAATTGTTATGAGAGCGTAGATTATTTTATTACATAATTTATACATGATTAGATTATATTTTTAGATTAGATCTAATTTACAATCTAATGATTAAATCTAAAAATAAAATTTTAGATTGCATGCACTGTAAGGTTGTCCTGTTGCAAGGTTTATCCCTTACAGTGGAGAGATTGTCCTAGTGCGTGCGGATCTAAAATTTTGATTATAAAATTTTAGATTAAATCTAAGAGATTTTATGATCTGATTAAAAGAATTTTAATCTAATTTTTATCATCATAAATATATTAGATCTGATCTAAAATAATTTATGATTGATTACAATTGAAATAGTTTTAATTTCACGAGCATGTTTAGATTAGATCTAAAATATTTTTCATGTTTGTTAATGTGCATATTGATTATGAATCAAACAAGCAACTAGTTGATAGAACCATGTCGTAAAAATATTTTACAAATATAAAAATTATTTTTGAAATGCCGAATCCTAACCCTCAGTCCAAAACTTAATTAAGAATTAAGAATTGATTGATTAGGATCTAGGATTGTGAATTGATGATCCTAAGATACAAATCATAACACATTGGGTTAATGGGTTAGTGTGAATTAGGTCCATTAATTAGGTTAGATCTATGGTTAGATTACAAAATGGATTTAATTAGAGAATTGACTAAATCTAATCAATAGTTATCTTAAAATAGATCAAGGATTCTCTAGATCAATTACAATAGTTGTAGTTGGTCAACTCTATGTCTTTAACGAGAATCAAGATGAACTTGATTCTCAGCTATGCTATCGAACCTAAAATTACTAGATTGGTCAAATTGAAATTAATGAACCAGATGGTGTCTAAGATAAGTTTGGCAGTCTGACCAGTGGTTTCTAATTAGGAGCTACTCAAACTGATCCTGTCTTTGATGAGTTAATAGCGTATCCCTTCCACTGATCTCACTTACCTAGCCATCCTGATGAATTAGATTTTGATTAGATCACTTGGTAATTTATGCTCATCCATGTCAATTAGGTAAATTAGTGTGATTGATTTAGATGCTCCTAATGCCAGTTTGAATTAACTCAATTTTCTATCTGACTTGATGAAGTCATTGGAAGGATTGAAATTAGTTGGCTCATTCTCTCTATTTTTAAATCAAATCAATTAAATCATCTAAAATTATTATATTCCTAAAAAATAAAATAGTTATGGTGATAACTAGATCATAGCCTCCCATCAAGTGGATGATAATGGATCCATTAGTTGGATAATCATTGATGAACCATAGGCCTGGTGCTTATCTAGTAATGGAATTATCATTCATACTATGATTTCTTAGCTGTGTCTCTCTAAATGATGATTAGGATGATCAACTATAGTTGGACTTAATCATTCATTAGTTAGATGGACCAAGTATGATCATGTTAGTGGTTGGACCTAATCGAAACTTTTAGTGGAGATCCTAGCCTACTGAAAAGATACCTGGGGCAAAATTAAATTACTAAAAATTATTTAAAAAAATAATTGATTATGAACCTATCCTTAGATGTGCATGGGTTAACCAGCCATTCTTGGGCTTGTGTGTAATCTATGTGGATTCTAGTACCCACTAAGAAATTAGGGTAATTCCTTGAATTGGAGGTAGAGGCTATCAATTTGAATAAAATAATGGAAGAACCTTTTGATTATAGTTCAAATCTTAAGGATTAATAAATTATTTACTAATTAGGCTTTTGGTTATCCTTTATGTAGTTAAACACAAACCATAGTTACTCCATTCACTATTAGATACTGATAAACTTATGGGACCCAACTTTGATAATAAGTATCGGAAGTTGAATGTTGTTCAGTAGCGTGAAGTGGTTCGTGTTGTGGCCGCTATGCCCAGTTTAAACAAAAGGACCAACATTAACCTAGATCAGGTAGAATGCTTCTACTATAAGGAGTAGGGGCATTGGAAGAGGAACTCTCCTCAGTATCTTGCTTTCCACGATCCCAACAAGCTGAATAAGAGAAAAGAGCAAAGAGTTGCTAATCAAGGATGTTATATGATAACACCTTGTAATTTTTTTGTTTGTGATACTACTACCTGGATATTGGATATCAAAAGTTTAGTCCATATTTGTAATACATTGCAAAGACTTCAAATTCGTAAAAAATTTAAAAATAATGAGCGATTTTTGAATGTAAAGATCGAAATTCTGTTCCGATTCTAGCTATGAAAATAGTTCAATTTATTTTCAATACTAATATCATTTCATTAAATGAATGTCATTATTGTCCTTCTTTTTTGATGAATACAATCTCTGTTGGCCTTTTTGCCAAAGATGGTTATTATTTATCAATAAAGAAAGATTATTGTAATATCATTATAAATGATGTTATGATAATGCAAGGACAATAAAGAAATGGTATTTACATTTTATTATAGCATGTGAATGTAATGTACACTTTTAGAAAACACCCAAGATTAGATAATGTCTCTGATATTTACCTAGGGCACTATAGACTAGGTCACATTAACAAGAATAGAATAAATAGGTTAACCCAAGAGAAAATTCTCGAAGTCAGTGATTGTGAATCACTTCCAACTTGTGAGTCCTATCTTCTTGAAAAAATGACCAAGTCATCTTTTACTGGAAAAGATAAAAGAGCCACTAAGCTCTTAGGTCTAGTACATACTAATGTATGTGGACCTATGAGTACAAGTGCTAGAGGTGGATATTTTTACTTCATCACTTTCATAGATGATCTATCTAAGTACGGATATGTCTATCTGATAAAATATAAGTCAGATTCTTTTGAAATGTTCAAAAAATTTTGAAGTGAAGTAGAAAAACAAATTAGGAAAAGTTTTAAAACTCTTTAGTTAGATCGAAGAGGTGAATATCTATCCAGTGAGTTCTTGATATATCTAGGAGAGAATGAGATTCTCTCATAGTTGACTCCACCAGAAACACCACAGTATAATGATATATTGGAAAGAAGAAATCGAACCTTATTAGACATAGTTTGATCCATGATGGGATTTGCTAGTTTGCCTATTTTATTTTGCGGTTATGCTCTTGAGACTGTATGTTATATATTGAATAATATATCGAGTAAATTTATTGCAAAGACTCCATATGAGATATGGACTACGCATAGGCCTACACTCTCTCACCTACGGGTTTGTGGTTGTCCAGCCTATATCAAATGTTTGCATATAGATAAGCTTGGATCTTAGTCTGATAAGCGGATGTTTATAGGATATTCCAAAAAAAGTAAGGATTATAATTTCTACCATGTTGAAAAATAAAAGATGTTCGTCAGCCTTAAGGCAATCTTTTTAGAAAAGGTGTTCCTTGGTGAAGGAACTATTGCCTCTAGGGTTAAACTTGATGAAGTTCAACAGACAGAAGGACTGACACATGTGGCTGAATCTGAATCAGATTTGATTAGATCAAATTCGAAGCTTAATGTATCTGCACCATTAAGGCGATCTTGTAGAGTACTGCATCAACCAAATAGATACTATGGTTTCTAGTCCAAGATGGTGATCCCAAATCTTAGGCTCTCCAATTGTTAGAAGAAAGGAAAAGGGATTTTAAATCTGAGACACCTCTCAAAAATCTCTAAAGAAGGAGGAAGAGATCAAAGAAAAATCCTAGAAGAAGACCCTTCTTCTTCTTCTTATTTTCTCTCACCTAGATATCTAGATTGGTGTCTATGAAATCCTCATACCCTAATATTCTTTCTTCTTGATTTTTACATGCACCAAAGGTCTCTTAATGATCTAAAATCCATGAAAAAATCAGCCCAAAATTTATTTTGAATATTGAGATATGGAAGAGTCTTGTCTAGGTCAAACATCTAGACAAGGCATGTCCAAAATAGGCAACTAGTTGGGGCGCCAAACACTTGGGTGCCCCCTCCTTTCCTTATGCCATGGACCACCAAGAATAAGTGCACAAAATCCTCCTCTTTTCCATTAAAAATGAGAGAAAAATCAGGGATGTGGGCGGCACAAAGCAAGGAGGAGTTTTAGGTGCTTAAAATTCTATCTCATTGAATTTAAGTCAAAACCAACTCCTAGTTTGATTTGGTCCATAACCAACTACCATATAAGGAATAAGGAAAGGCTATGGGTAGGCATGAAGGCCTAGGAAAAGGTTTTTTCCCATTCAAAATCAAAGAGAAGGGTCATGGTGAAGGAGAAATCAGATTTTCTCGGGTCAGGTTCGTTCAAATCTGATTAGATCAAGAGGCATACTTCAAAAATTTTCTCTTAGATCCAAATTAGATCTAACATTTTTCAGATCTAATTTTATAATCTAATAAATAAAAAAATTAAATTAAATTAAATCTAAATTAATATTACCTTAATATTAGGTAATTCGATTACCCGTTGATGATCTTGCTGATTGCCTGAGGTTCTGGATCTAGCCATGCAAGCGCCTGGCCTCTACCAGTATCTACATAGATTAGATCTGAAGATCTTCTCCTTCTTTATCATGTCTCCAAAAATTAGATCTGGATCTGATTTGGAGGATCTTCAAAACTTCTTTCGAATATCAGTAGTCGTCTCTGCTGCAGTGCTGCCTTCTTCTTTTCTCGTCAGCCTTTCTTGCCTGGATCGCACCAAACTGAAAGCCAAACTTCATTGGGTGTGGAGAGGAGAGAGATGATTAGAAGATGGTGTGGAGGAGGGAGAGGGGAAGCCTTGGGGAATGGGCTAAGTGGAACTCTTAAAAAGTTGGGTGTAGATAGGGTTTATTTGTAGACCCTACTGCGCCATGCGGTGCTGCATCATCCCGACCAATCATGTTGCTTTGTGTAATTAGATCTAAATCTGATTGATGGAATGACATCACCTGATCTAATCAGATTAGAGCCCCATAGATTCATCCTTAGATAGCACCTTAGACTGGTCAAAGTCTATAGGTAAGGGTCACCTAGTTTGAATCCAAGAAGCAACCTGCAGTCCCATCCGTATGGGACTCCAGTGTTTATCCACATGGGCGCACACCATCCTAGGCATGCACCCTCCATCTACCTACCAAATGGCAGGTGGACTTGGTCAATCAGTCTCTCCTATGGGTGCATGACACATGGGCAGATGTCCAAGGGTCAAAAGACAACGTGTGACCTAAGTCGAAGGACAAGAATTAGCAGGTGATGAAAAATGGTAGGTATTATCTCAAATTTATCTCAAAAATTAAGACAACCCTTTTCTGACCTAGACAAGCTCCAATCAGATCAGGTAAAGGTACTTGAGTGAGCATAAACATATTTGGCTTAGTCGAGATAACTTTTAATGATAGAAAAAGGATAATGTTAGGCTCAATCGTATGCTAGCACGATTTCCTTGAATCTAACTGAATCTAATTCAAATTAATGAAACTGGATTAGTCCAATTGATGATATCCAAATCCAAACCCTTATTTGTGTGATCTAGTTAGATTCAGTTCTGTATGGTAATGGGATATGTCATAATCTCCATCATTGAAACTCCTTTCGATGGATCAGAACTCTTCTGATTTAGATAACTAAAATGATCGATCATCTAAATCATTCTAATTGCTCTCAAAATCCATCAGTGATACCTAGCAGTATATGATGGCAATCCATCAAAACTGAAAATGAATCTCTTGGTGTAGCTACTTGTGTGATTAAGTTTTTCTATCTTGAGCCCCGATCAGATTAGGATTAAGGTGAACTCGTCAAACCCTAATTTCTATCATATGATTCAATCATTTGATTCAAGTCCGATGTGAAAACCTTAATAAAAACTCTTTCTATTATTTCACTCTTTGCCATGGCCATGGGCTTATGGACTTGATTCTCATGATCATCATAGGGATGCTCCTCATCTACCGAGGTAGATAGATTCCATCTTGGTGCAATCCAATTCCTATAATGAACATGCTATAGCCAACATACACCTCAGGATTTCGAATGGCTAGGAGACCGAGTCATGGTGTAGTCAAACTATAACACCCTCAAGGTGAATTGTCGATGCACCTCAGGTCAAAGAACCAGACACACCACTGCAGCTTTGAGTCAGTCATCGACGAGAAGGTAGACTTCCTTATGACTACTCAAGGTGGTCATGCTCGGTGCCCTCGTTCTCTAATGAGTACCTATACTCTCACTCCAATATCTTTACACCGTAGACTTAAGACTCATCTACTATAAAGTAGTGATTGTAAACTAACATTCCAGATCAATCACCATCCTAATGATGATCCTACGGTTAGGAGCATTTTATGAGTTAATAATGAAAATTCTTGTCTTAAATTTTCAACTCTTGAAAATAAGAATTGTTATTACCATTAACTCAAGATATGTATCATAGAAACTAAACACACATATGTGATAAAAGTAATCCATTTTATTATTTATAGCCAAAATTATAATTTTATCCTTAGAAGTATATTACAAGTGTCAACCAATTCTAGCTTCTAGGACACACATATCTAACAAACTTCCACTTGATGTAAAGCTAATTGGCTACAAATCTAAGTCCCATCTTCTCATAGTGGGCTTCGATCTTCTGTTGGCCCAACGGCTTTGTAAGCGAGTCCGCCGTATTGTCTATGGAGTCGACTCCCGTGACCTCGACATAACCCTTCTCGAGGTAATCGCGGATGAGGTGGTATCGCCACTCGATGTCCTTGGATTTTTGGTGAGACCTCGATTTCTTAGCAAGAGCTATGGCGCCATTGTTGTCGCAGTACAGAGGTATGGCATTTGATGGCATCACTCTGATTTCTACAGCAAACTTTTTATACCAGAATGCCTCCTTTGTAGCTTCTGACGCAGCGATGTATTCTGCTTCCATGGTGGAATCTGCTATCACTATTTGCAAGAAACCTTTTCAACTGATAGCTCCACCATTGCACACAAATAGGCTTTCAGATGTCGACTTTCGATCATCTACATCGAACATAAAATCTGAGTCTATATACCCCTAGACTTGGAGTTCTCCATTACCAAAGATCAACAACATATCCTTAGTTCTTCTTAAGTACTTAAGGATACATTTCACAGAAGTCCAGTATTCTTCATCTGGATTTGACTGATATCTATGTTAGATATATGTGCCCTAGAAGCCAGAATTGGCTGACACTTGTAATACACTTCTAGGGGCAAAATTATAATTTCGATTATAATCAATAAAATGGATTATTTTCTATCACATATGTGTATTTAGTGTCTGTGATACATCATTTAAGTTAATGGCAATGATAATTCATATTTTCAAGAGTTAAAAATTTAAGATATGAATAATCATTATTAACTCATAAAATGCTTTCGACCATAGGATCATCGCGAGGATGGTGATTGATCTGGAAGGTTGGTGTATAATTGCTTCTCTTTAGTAGATGAGTCTTGAGTCTATGGTGTGGAGATACCAGAGTGAGAGTATAGGTACTCGTTAGAGAATGAGGGCATTGAGCGTGACCACCACGAGTAGTTATTAGAAAGTCTTCCTTCTCATCAATGACTGACTCAACGCTGCAGTGGTGTGTCTGGTTCTTTGATCTGAGGTTCATCGACAGTTCATCTTGAGAGTGTTATAGTTTGACTACACCATAACTAGGTCTCCTAGCCATACGAAACCCTGGGGTGTATGTTGGCTACAACATGTTCATTGTAGGAACTGGATTGCTTCAAGAAGAAATCTATCTACCTCGGTGGTAGAGGAGCAGCCCTATGATGATCATGAGAATCAAGTCCAGAAGCCCATGGCCATGGCAGAGTGAAATAATAGAAAGAGTTTCTATTTAGATTTTCACATCGGACTTGAATCGAATGATTACATCATATGACAGAGACTAGGGATTGACGAGTTCACCTAAACCCTAATCTGATCGGAGCTTAAGATAGAAGAACATAATCACACAGGTAGCTGCACCAAGAGGTTCGCATTCAGCTCTGATGGGTTGCCACCATATACTACTAGGTGTCTCTGGTGGATTTTGGGAGGGTATGTCTAGGTATTCACCAAGAGGTCGCATTCACCTTACTAGCTCATATCCAACTTGTGAATCTTGTCTTCAAGGCAAAATGACTAAACTTCCTTTCATTGGACATTGGGAAAGGGCCACAGATCTCCTTGCCCTAGTACATATTGATGTGTGCAGCCCATTTGATGTGCCGGCTAGAGGCAATTTTATTTACTTCATTACCTTTATCGATGATCTGTCTAGGTATGGGTATGTGTATCTCATGAGACATAAGTCTAAAGCATTTGAAAAGTTCAAAGAAATCAAACATGAAGTAGAAAAATAAACTAAAAAATCCATTAAGGTTCTTTGATCAGATCGAGGAGGTGAATACCTTAGCCAAAAATTCTTAGACTATCTCAAAGAAAATGACATAGTCTCTCAATGGACTCCACTAGGAACACCTCAACTCAACAAGGTTTTAGAACGAAAAAATCAGACTCTATTGGATATAAGTCCGATCCATGATGAGCTTCACAGACCTTCATGATTTTTTTTGAGGACATTCATTGTTAACTTCAATTTATCTATTGAATAGGATTCCCTCTAAGACCGTTCCTACCACACCATATGAGATATGTGATGCGTGCTAATTTATAGCTATGGCAAGTGCACCAGTCGATCAAGTAATAAAGTGAATGAGTAGAGTATCGTCCTTAGAGGATTGGAAAATAAGTACTGAAAAGCTCTTTCCTATGCTTTATTTAGAAGATCGATTTATGAGAATAAGAAATTAAAAAAAATAAAAAAAAAATAATTAAAAGTTTTTAATTAAATAGAGAGAGTGTAAATTATTAGGGTTTTAATTTCAAAAGCAATGGATTACTAAGGCAATCGGTTCACCAACTCAGTCAATACAATATTTAGGTTTTTATATTAATTTTATTTCATTTGACGGTGGAATCTCCTAATTTATTCACTATCCTTTGGTCCAGGCATAGCAAATCTATTAATATTTATTAATTACCCTTGGTAGGTGTAATTTAAATAAATATTAATGCATTAGGTTTTGTGAAACCCTCTAATTAAAATACGCTGCGTCCAAAGCGCACTAAAATTCCCGCATGCATATGAATTCTAATTTGATTCATAATACAAGTATATAATCAAGAAGCATTAACATAGATGTACTTGGTCCGTAACATCTATGTCATCAGATCAATTAGAAGATGGCCAGCAATCTAAAAGCATTAGATCAGATTTATATACTCCTCATGAATAAAATTTAAAAATAAGTCATACTGAATATTGCATCAAAAGAGTGGCTACACCTTAGCCTTAGTAAAATAAAATTTAGTTCATGATAACAAATTCAAAAATAGCAAATAAAATAAAAAGCATAGAAAAATTAGACTGTTTGATTGTTGAAATTGATTCTGCTGCTCTTGATGTGGAGAACTTGGCGAAGAAGAAGAGGCTCCTTATGTCTTGATCG
>QRFJ01003683.1:0-61173 GCA_006176705.1 Cocos nucifera
TATTTTTTGATAATGACAAAAAAGAGGAGAATTAAATAAGAGATGAGTAAGTGGGGGTAATAATTTTAATCAATAAAGCAACGAACATGATCTACACAAGCAACGATTGTTGCATCATGTTCAGGTATGAGATTTGATCTCATATATTTATGTTTTAGATTTTAATTGCATGATATCACATCATATAGTCCTAGTAAAGGGAGTTTTTAGATTAGATCTAATGCATGCTTAAATTAAAGGATTTAATCTAAGGTCTTTCGTTGCAATAAATTCAAAAAGGTTTTGAAAAATATGCATAAAACCCCTACACTTCTCCAACATAGGCTTCTGTCTAGTGGCAATAACTGAAAAAAATCTGAGAGTGTAGAGGCAAGCCAAAAATACAAGACTGAGAAAAGATAAAAAAGATGTTGAGGGAGCAATTTTTTTCCTTTAACTATATGCAGACCTGTGCTAGCACATACAAAATTTTTGGCATGGTCCTCGATCCATGGATGAATACATGGAAGAATTTTTATTAACTAGTCACTAGAAATGATCTGATAGAAAGTGAGGAGTAGATGGTCGCGAGATACCTTGATGGCCTACAACAGCAGATCCAGGATGCCTTGAGGCTCCATACCCTATGGACGGTCATGGAGGCACACCATCATACTGTAGTCGCTGAGGAACAATTGTGGTGAAGGCCTATTCTTAGGTTTGATCCATCCCTAAGAAGCAATCAAGCATCGGTGATTTAGAGGGATGTGTAATGCAATACAGCTCCTACTCCTCTTGTTCGTGGTCCTATGAATATGAGATCCTCAAAGCCAACCCTGGTAGAATCTTCTATGCTGCGGTGTTACAACTATGGCAAAATCGAGTATATGTGGAGTGAGTGCATGAAACCTACTAGATGGTCGAGGAAGTAGTTGTTGATCGAAGAATGAGACAACAATCTGAGGAAGATCAAGAGCTTGTTAATGATAAAGGAGGTGAAGAGGAGGATGATTCCCTATTGTTCGAAGATAGTGGAGAGGCTCTAGCAATTTGAAAGAGCTTGCTTGCTCCCAAAAAGGAGGAAGAAGACTGGAGGCAGACCGATATTTTTCATACTTGCTGTACTATTAAAAAGAAAGTCTGCAAAGTCATCATTGATAGAGGTTGTTACGAGAACATTATCTCTCAAAAGGCCATCTCGAAGTTGAACTCGATAATCGAAAAGCATCCTCAGCCCTATAAGCATCATGGTTTTGAAAAGGGAGAGAGGTGGTTGTCGATAGATGTTTTCTTGTGTCATTTTTGATTGGATATAAGTCGATAAAATCTGGTGCGACGTCATTGCCATGGATGCCTATCATCTGCTTTTAAGGAGGCCGTGGCAATATGATCGCAGCATTACTTATGATGGATGCTGGAATACCTATACATTCTGAAAGGATGATGAAGAGATTACTCTGACACTGATGGAGGATCTAGCTAAACCAAAGTCTGAGACTAGCATCAATCTTCTGATGAAGCACATCTACTTGAAGAAAGTGATGGAGGCTAACTACGTGACCGTGTTGGAGATGTGCGAGTTGGCAGAGCGAGAAGTCCCATCCATGCCTCCTATAAGGCTCTCACTGCCCTTTGATGGATCAATCAGAAAAGCTTTCACCCCTGTAGGCCTACAATAGTACTCCAAAAGGGATCCTCAGCAACGGCGCTAATGCAACCAACCTAAAGGCAATGCCATCTCATGGTGATATGTATGCATTCAAAAATTTAAAATTTTTTCTACAGCAGAAGAAATATTTCAAATCTAAACATTTTAAATCTAATTAGATCTAATCTAATTTAGCAAACATGGAGATCAAATCTCAAATCCAAGAATCATTATATATATAAGATTAAAATCTAATATATTAAGGATTTTAATTTTACCTTCACACGGAAAGATTTTCACCATGATATGAAAAACTGTGGATGTCTTCAGAGGTTCCTTGAAGTTGCATAAATATCCGGCCTCTATAGGTATCCACATAGGATTGATCTTGATCAAGAGAATCTGAAGATCATCAGGGTGCCAGCTTCCTTGTAGATCTTTCTTCTTTCAAATTGAATCCATCTTCTACTTCTACTTCTTCTCAAGAAATCATGAAGAAGCATTTATTAAAGAGGAAGGAAAAAGAGAGGAAGAGGGTTCTTCCTCTTGGGTAGCAACAAGGAGGTGAGAAAGAGGGTGGGAGGCAACAAGAGAGAATAGGATTGATCTGATCAATAGCCTCTTTACGTTCCCTCATCATGGTCTTATTTATAGAACCCTTATCCTTATCCTTCCATGAATCAAATTCAGATTTTAAAGGTTTGAATCATATTCAAACATTAGAATCAAGCAAGGATAGAGAAATAAGAGAAAGAGAGGAGAGGGACTCTTGCTCTACACGTCCCATCTTTGGGCACATTTGGGACGTGCGTCCCAATCCTTGGGTCGCACATCACATCCCTTGGGTTGTGCATCCCAAGCCTATCTTAGGTACATGGGATGAAAGAGAATCCTAATCCAATTGGGATCTTAATTTTTAGCTTAATTAAATTTGGCTTGAATCTAATCCAGTTTTAAATTTAATTATCTAGTCAAATCCAAATCCAACTAAGACTAGACCCATAGAGAACCAAATTAAATCTAATTTAATTTGTATTAAGCCCATCATTAATTAAATGATCAAATTAAATAATTAATGATTAATTCAACAACAATTGCTAATTGTCCTTCTTAAAACTCACTAACCCTTAATAAGTCCTCTCTTGTAACTTTTACAATTAACTCTAATTATTAATCAAATTAATAATTGAGTTCATCTATGAATCGAATTCACCATTCGATTATTTGATCAAGTCAAAATCCTTTTTGTGTATGACCTCATAGGTTCTATTCTATTTAGTAGTGAGATATATCATGATTTCTATCATAAATATCATTGAAACTTCTTTCAATAGATTTGAATAATTCTAACTCATCCAATGAGAATTATTGACTGTCAATTAATTCTCAAGGATCTCATAATCCGCTAATGATGTCTAACAGCATGTAGTGGCAACTCAATAGAATGAAAAAGTCTGAATCTCTAGATGTAGTTAATGTATAATTCAGTTCTTCTATTATGAGTCTCAACGAGATGGAGGTTATGGAAAACTCATCAAATCCCATCGTCTGTCATATATAAGATCTAATTAGCTTGAGTTTAAATTATGATTTTTCATGGAAACTCCTTTTCCATTAATCACATCATCATGGCCATGGTCTTAAAAACTCAGCTTTATAAATCATATAGGACTATTTCTTAATTACTAAGATCGATAGAACCCATTTACGTGTGCATTCTAATCCTACAGTAAATTTACTACAGCCAATATATACCGTAAGGATTCAAATGACTAGGAGATCAAGAGAATGTGCAGTCAAACTATAGCAATCTCATTATGAACCATAGATCAAAGAACTACTCATACAACTACAGTATCGAGAATATCACTGATGATTGAGTAGATATCTAAGTAACTTCTCATATTGGTCATGCTCAATACCATTATTCTCTAACAATCATTTGTACTCTCGCTCAATGTCCCTATACTATAGACTTAAGACTCGTCTATCCAGAAGGAAGCGATTGTGCACCAACCTTATCAGATCATTCATCATCCCCATGATGATCCATCAATTGGGAGCAATTTAAAAATTAACTATCAATAATACATGTCTTAAATTCTCAATTTTTTAGAATATGTATCATCATCTTATTAATTTCTTGGACAATTCAAGAATACATAACATAAGGATGAAATAAAAATTATTTAATTTTATTAATAAATTAGTCAAGTATAAATTTATATCCTAGAATGAATATAATGTATATGCTAGATTGGCTTCTAGGATATCTATCTAACACAAGTATGGGTAATGATCATTAGTAGAGAGGCTAGAATCAGGGACCTATAGCTCCTATTCATAACACACATCCAAGTGATGCAGTTAAAGAGCAGGTGAGTAGCAAAGTGAAGTCCCTAACTATACGTGACCATGTGGCATTGAGATAGAGATGGATTGCTCATGCTATAGATACTGGAAGGATGGCCACTACATGTTGGGGATTATGTCTTAAAGCTAATTATCAACCTATTGACGATTGTGCCATTTTAAATTTTATAAATAATTTATTATTAAATAAAATAATATTCTAATATTTTCATCATAAAGTCTACATCTTCTAATAAACTTCTTTGTTGTAATGAAGTTCTTTGGACTATTTAGTTTTGATAAAGAGAGGATTTATCGATTAGTCCTTAAACTATTCACGATGAAATGATACGTTGTTAATTAGGATGATAATATTTATCGAGTATAGATCATTATATATCATATAGATTAGTTGTCCTCTTAATTAAGAAGTGTGGAGACATTGGTATGACATACAAGTGAGATATAAGGGTACATCATCACTGAACATGACCAACTTCAAAGCATTCTGCTATCGAGAATTGCTCTAATGGCATAAAGATATAAGTATCCCTTAGACCTGATATCACCACGGTGGCTTGTAAGCAACTTATCATGCTTTAATGCTAGACTAACTGAATTTCTAATTCAATAATAAAATATTTTTGGGCACAATCAAGTACTTATGAAGTTAGTGAGTGATTAAGATGAAATTGACCACTCCAAAGGTTGGAGAAAATGTATCACTATATTTCAATTTAGCAAAATCTTGGCCAGGATAATCTATAAGATGGATTTGATATTTTAAAATATAATATGGATGATAAAATTAGAGTTGATAGTTAAACTCTAAATCATCTTATGAGCATTTAGATCAAGAGAATGAATTATATGGAAACTATATCCACATAAGTTCTAAGGATGTTGCTCTACATATTCGACTTATCCGACTGTCGGATACCACTACTAGACATTCGAATAAAATAGTGGGAGAACCTTTTGATTAAAGTCCAAGTCTTTAGATTTAATAAATCAATTACTAATTAGATTTTAGTTTTTCTTGGTGTAGATATGGTCACTTTCCTTTCACTCCGATCATTGTCAGACAATGACAAGCTAGTGGGATCCAACTTTGATAACTGGTTTCGTAAGTTGAAGATTATCCTGAAACATGAACGGATTTTGTACATCTTGATAGATCCTGCACCTGAGGAGCTAGCTCCCAATGCATGTGGAACAGTCAGAGATCTTACTAGAAATGGCTTAATGATCAAATCATGATGCATTGTATTATGTTGGTAGCGATGAGCGACGAGTTCAATCATAGGTTTGAGATAGCTTAACTAGAAGAAATGCTTTAAGTGTTGACGTTGAGAGGCAAAGACTAGTTATGCCATCTTCAACATTAAGATGAGGGATGGAGCTTTAGTCACTGATCATGTATTGTACATGATCAAGCTGATGGAGTATTTGAGCAAACTTGATTTTTTCTTGTACGAGCAATTAAGAAAAGATGCAATTCTGAACTCGTTGTCCAAGTCTTATCTCCCATTTCTTACTCATTACCAAATCATAAAGCCTAAAGTAAACTACCACAGGTTACTGGGGTTACTTCAAAACTTTGAGAAGGATCAAGAGAAAAATTTTGGAAATATCCCTCTTAATCCAATCAGATCTGAACGAACCTGATTTGAAAAAATAGAATTTTCTCCTTCAAATGGTATCAGAGCCAGATTCTAAAATTTATTAGATCTGATTTTAGTTTATTTTTGATTTGATAATTAGATGATTTCAGATATCACATGACATGTGATTAGATCTAAAATAAAAAAAATTAAAAATTAAATAATCTAGATCTAAGATGTATGAGATGCATGACTAGACTAGGAATAGAATTATTCTATGTGTAGTCTAGCATGATCATAATTTAAATTTAATTAATTATAATTTTTAGATCTATTTATTTACTATTTTTTTATATTATAAATATTATAATTAGATCTAAAAAATAAAAAATAAATTTATTTAATTTTTTCATATGAGAAATGATAAAGCATGTTTAGACTAGTTGTAGAATAGTCTATAAAATTATCTAGAATAAATTTTAATTTGATATGATCAAATTTAAATATTACTTTTTAGATGTTTATGAGATAATTTAGATCTAAAAATATGCATGATATGATACATGAGATGTATGCAAAATATATTTTTAAGTTAGATCAATTTTTATATATGTGATATATATGTAGATCTAACTAGTTTTGTAGATTTATCATATTTTTAATTAAGGTATTCTCCTTGGCCGATCGATCATAAGAATGAACTAGGGTTTAAAGACCCTCTCTTTCTATTCGATGGGATATTCTTATAATGTGTAGAACTGCTGCGTGTTCATCCTTAATCAGAAATCAAAAACTTATTTTCTGCAAAATTTTAGATCCTAAAATCCTAGAATTTTATATACATATTTTATTTATGAATCCTAAACTTAATTAAGAATTAAGATTATGAAATATATTAGATCTAAAATTAAGAATTTTTAAATCTAAGACATATTCATAAAATTAAGTTCGGACTTGGATAGCTCAATTAGGTCTAGCAGTTGATCAAATCGGATCAAGAGTCGGTTCGATGGGATCAATAGTGCTTAAATTGACCAACCTAATAGGATTAAATTTGGGTCAAGGTTGAGTCACATGAGTGATCGATCAAGTTAAGACCTAATTAGGCTTAATGGTTAGAGTCTGGATTGTAGGCTAATCCGATTGATTCTGGCTCAACAATTTGATATCTAAGGTAAGTTTGGCAGATATGATTGACTATTTTTTAATTGGGAGCTACTCGACTCGAATGCATTCTTATCGAGTTAATGGCATATCCCTTCCATCAGTCTCACTTACCTGGCCATATTTGTTGGCTCAGTCCTGATCTAAGTTGGCTAATAATCCGAGCTAACCTATGCCACTAGGTTATTCATAATGGTTATGGCTATATCAAGTCAAGTTTAAAGAGTCCTAAATCAAATCTTCCTAAGAAAAGATTAAGTCTAAGATCTTCCACCATTATAGATGTGCGGGTCTTTTTCGGGGTTGATCGTTCTCGACTGGTCACAGTGATTCAGTTGCATCAGGAAGATGCAATCATGTTTATTAGGCATTGATGCTATGGGCTGGAGGATGGATTGGGCTTAATATTTTAGATACGGTGAGAGGCTCAATTAGGAATCCAATCTGTGTAAATGGTGGGTCTGACTTAACTAAGAAGTGGATCAATATTCCAGGCATGGTGAGATTCATGAATTAGAGACCAAGCCTAGGTGCACCATGATTAGAGAATCATTAGATAAGAGTTGTTCACTCATTAGCTAATCCATCACTAATAACTGTTAGGTGAGGTGATAAGTCAGTTGGTGGGACTGCACCATCCACTAAAAATCAGTAATCGTGGAGATTTTTGCATCTCTACAGAAGGAGTATAGGGATCCAAGAAAATAGTGGGAGCTAATTTGTTTAAAAATCAAATTCCTAAATAAATTGGTCAAGTCTTAATTACAAAATCTAACTAGAAACTTTGGCTCTCTATAGGAAAAAGGAAAATAACTGCATCCAACCCACTAGCCCGTATCCTGGACACCCATAGACTGATCGGATCTAATTACAAAGATTGGCTTCGAAACTTCAAAATCATTTTGAATTTTGAGAAGTTAACTCATGTATTGGACTAGGATCTTCCCACCTTACCAGCCCATCCATCCGCTGAACAGAGAGCATCCCTTGACAAATGGGCGGATGAAGATAACAAGGTCAGATACTACATATTGGACTCGATGTCTAACGAGCTTCAGTACCAACATGAAGATATCATGATTGCCCACCAAATGTTGGCTCACCGGCAAGAGTTATTTGGGGAACAGAGTCATGTAGCCAAATGTCAGGTCACTAAATAATTGTTTAAGGATAAAATGCATGAAGGATAGTCAGTCCAAGATCATTATTTGATAATGATCAAGGACTTGAAAGAGCTTGAGAAGCTTAGAGTGAAGTTAGACCAGGATCTACAGAATGATATAATTCTGCAATCCTTGATTGATGCGTATGGGCAGTTCATTATGAACTACCATATGCATAAACTTCAAAATACTCTGGCCGAGCTTATGAATATGTTGGTTATTGCTGAGCTTTCTATGAAAGGTTCTAAAGACTCAATACTTGCTATGGAATAGACTTCTTCTAAGAGAAAGTCTTTTGGAAAGAAGAAGTCTATGAAAAGACGGAAGATGGAAGGTGGAAAGAAAAAGAAGGCAGAGTTGAAGAAGGCCGCTGATAAAGAAAAATATTTTCATTGTAATACTGATGGCCACTGAAAGCGGAACTGCCCTATATACCTGGCCACCCTAAAGAATAAGTAGGAAATAGGTCCTTCTAGAGGTATGCTCGTTATTGAATCTAACCTTACTGCATCCAGTTCGGTGCTTGACTTTGGTTCTAGTGGTTATTTATGCGCTTCCATGCATGGTCTTGAGGATAGTAGGAGGCTGAGGGTGTTAGATATGTGTGCCCTAGAAGCCAGAATTGGCTGACACTTGTAATACACTTCTAGGGGCAAACTTATAATTTTGACTATAAATAATAAAATGGGTTATTTTTTATCATAAATATGTATTTAGTGTCTATGATACATCCCTTGAGTTAATGGTAATAATAATTTTTATTTTCAAGAGTTGAAAATTTAAGACAAGAATTTTCATTATTAACTCATAAAATGCTCTCGACCATAGGATCATCATGAGGATGGTGATTGTCCAGAAGGTTGGTATAAAATCGTTTTTTTATAGTAGATGAGTCTTGAGTATATGGTATAGAGACACCAGAGCGAGAGTATAGGTACTTGTTAGAGAACGAGAGCACTGAGCGTGACTATCTCGAGCAGTCATAAGGAAGTCTACCTTCTCATCAATGACTGGCTTGAAGCTGTAGTGGTGTGTTTGGTTCTTTGACTTGAGGTGCATTGACAGTTCACCTTAAGGGTGTTATAGTTTGACTATACCATGACTCGGTCTCCTAGCCATTCGAAACCCAGAGATATATGTTGGCTATAGCATGTTCATTGTAGGAATTGGATTACACCAAGAGAAAATCTATCTACCTCGATAGATGAGGAGCAGCCCTATAATGATCATGAGAATCAAGTCCATAAGCCCATGGCCATGGCAGAGTGAAATAATAGAAAGAGTTCCTATTAAGATTTTCACATCGAACTTGAATCAAATGATTAAATCATATGATAGAAATTAGGATTTAATGAGTTCACCTTAACCCTAATCTGATCGGGGCTAAAAATAGAAGAACTTAATCACACAAGTAGCTATATCGAGAGGTTCATTTTTAGTTTTGATAGGTTGCCATCATATACTACTAGGTGTCACTGGTGGATTTTGAGAGCAATTAGAATGATTTAGATGATCGATCATTCTAGTTGTCTGAATTAGAAGAGTTCTGATCCATCAGAAGGTATTTCGATGTTGTCGATAATAGAGATCATGATATATCCCATTATTATATAGAACTGAACCTAACTGGATCACACAAATAAGGATTTGGATTTGGATATCATCAATCGGACTAACTCAGTTTAATTGATTTGAATTAGATTCAATTAGGTTCAAGAAAATCATGCTAGCACATGATTGAGCCTAATGTTCTTCTTCTACTATCATTAAAAGTTATCTCGATTGAGCCAAATATGTTTGTGCTCACTCAGATACCTTTACTTGGTCTGACTGAAGCTTGTCCAGGTTAGAAAAAAATTATCTTAATTTATAAGATAAATTTGAGACAATACCTACCATTTTCTATCACCTGCTAATTCTTGTCTTTTGACTTGGGTCAAATGTTGACCTTTGACACTTAGACATCTGCCCATGTATCATGCACCCATAAGAGAGCATAAAGGAGCTTGTCCCCTTACTAGAAAATGGAAAAGAGGGGGTGCATGCCTAAGAAGGCATGCGCCTAAGGATAGGGACGCCTGGAGTCCCATACAGATGGGACTCCAGGTTGCTTCTTGGAATCAACTTAGGTAGGCACCTAAGACTCAGCTTTGACCAGTCTTGGTGCCACCTAAGGATGATTTGAGGGGGCTCTCATCTGATTGGATCAGATGATGTCATCTCACCAATCATATTTAGATCTGATTGTATGAAGCGATGTGATTGGTCGGGATGATGTGACACTGCATGGCACAGCAGGGTCTATAAAAACCTTGTCTGTGCCAAGCTTTAGAGAGAATCACCCATAGCCCATGCCACAAGCCTGCTCCTCACCCTCTTCCATGCCATCTTCTAGTCTTGTCTCTCCTCTCCATGCCCAAGGAGATTTGGGCTCCAGTTTGGTGCGATCCAGGCAAGAGAAAGGTGATGAGAAAGGAAGAAGGCAGCACTGCTGCAAGAGACGATTCCAGATCTTCAGAAGAAGTTTTGAAGATCCTCCAAATCAAATTCAGATCTGATACTTAGAAAGATGATAAAGAAGAAGAAGATCTCTAAATTCAGTCAGAGTGGATACCTGTAGAGGCTAGGCACTTGCATGGCTAAATCCAGAACCTCAAGTAATCAGCAGGATCATCATAGGATAATCTGATTACCCAACAAAAGGTATAAATTAAATCAGATTTAATTTACTTTTATTTCATTTTATAAGATTTATAAAATTAGATCTAAAATATCTCAGATCTGATATGGATTTGAAAGAGAAATTTTTAAAATATCTCTCTTAATCCAATTAGATTTGAACGAACCTAACCCAAAAAAATCTAATTTTTTCTTTCAACTACTATCAAAGCTAGGTTCTAATAAACTATTTAGATCTAATTTAAATTTATTTTTAATCTATTAATTAAGTAATTTTAGATATTACATGAGATGTGATTAGATCTAAAATCAAAAAAATTAAAATTAAATAATTTAGATCTAAGTTTTACAAGATGCATGACTAGTTATAAAATAGAATTATTCTATACATAGTCTTGCATGATCCTAATTTAATTTAATTAAGTTATAATTTTAGATATATTTATTTACTATTTTTTGATATTATAAATATTATAATAATATCTGACAAATAGTAAATAAAATTATTTAATTTTTGAATCATATGAGATATGATGAATGCATGTTTAAACTAGTTGTAGAATAGTTCTACATAACTGTCTAGATTAGAATTTATTTTGACGTGATCAATTTAAATCTAATTTTTTAGATAATTATGAGATAATTTAGATCTAAAAACATGCATGATATGATACATGAGATGTATGTAGAATATGTTTAAAGTTTGATCAATTTTTATATATGAGATATATGATGTAGATCTAATTAGTTTTGTAGTCTTATATTTCTGATTAAGGCATTCCCCTTGGCCGTTCGGTCATAAGAATAAAGTAGGGTTTAAATGCCCTCTCCTCTCATTTGATGGGATGTTCTTATGATGTGTAGGGGTGCTGCGCATTCATCCTTAATCAAAAATTAAGAACTTATTTTTTGCAAAATCCTAGATCCTAAAATCCTAGGATTTTATTTACATATTTTAATTGTGAACCCTAAACTTAATTAAAAATTAAGATTATAAAATATATGTTAGGTCTAAAATTGAGAATTTTAGATCTAAGATATATTCATAAAATTAGGTTTGGGCTTGGGTAGCTCAACTAGGTCTTAGCGGTTGATCAAACTGAATCAAGAGTTGGTTAAATAGGATCAACAGTGCTTAAATTGACCAACCTAATAGGATTAAGTCTGGATCAAGATTGAGTCACGTGAGTGATTGATCTAGCTAAGAGCTAATTAGGATCAGTGGTTAAAGTCTGGATTGTAGGCTAACCTGATTGGTTCTGGCTCAATAATTTGGTGTCTAAGGTAAGTCTGATAGATATGATCGACTGATTTTTACTTAGGAGCTACTCGACTCGAATGCATTCTTATCGAGTTAATGGCATATTCCTTCTACCAGTCTTACTTGCCTGGCCATATTTGTTGGCTCAGTCCTAATCTGAGGTGGTCAATAATCCGAGCTAATCCATGCCATTAGGTTAGTCATAATGGTTATGACTATGTCAAATCTAGTTTAATGAGACTTAAATCAAATCTCCCTAAGAAAAGATTAAGTCTAAGGTCTTCCACCATTGTAGATATGTGGATCCTTTCCGGGATTGATTGTTCTTGGTTGGTTACAATGGTTCAGTTGCACTGGAAAGACTCAACCATATCTATTAGGCATTGGATGCTACAGACTGGAGGATGGATTGGGCTCAATATTTTGGATATTATGAGAGACTCAATTAGAAATCCAATCTATGCAAATCGTTGGTCTGACTTAACTAAGGAGTAGATCAATATTTTGGATATGGTGAGATTCATGAATTAGAGATCAAGTTTGGGTGCACCATGATTAGAGAATCATTGAACAAGAGTTGTTCACTAATTGGCTAATCCATCATCAATAACTGTTAGGTGAGGTGATGAGTCAGTTGGTGGGACCGCACCATCCACTAAAAATCATTAATCGTGGAGATTTTTGCAACTCTACAGAGAAAGTGTAGGAATCCAAGAAAATAATGAGAAAAAATTTATTTAAAAATAAAATTTTTAAATAAATTGGTCAAGTTTTAATTATAATATCTAACTAGAAATTTTGACTCTCTACAGAAAAATATCTTCATCCAATCCACTAGCACGTATCCTGGACACCCATAGACTGACCGGACCCAATTATAAGAATTAGCTCTAGAACTTGAAAATCATTTTGGGTTTCGAAAAGTTAATGCATATATTGGACCAGGATCCTCCCACCTTACCAGCTCGTCCATCCACTGAACAAAAAGCATCTCTTGATAAATGGATGAATGAAGATAACAAGGCTAGATACTACATATTGGGCTCGATATCTGATGAGCTTCAGCGCCAACATGAAGATATCAAGACTGTCCGCTAATGTTGGCTCACCTACAAGAGATGTTTGGTGAACAGAGTCGCGCAGCCATGTATCAAGTCATGAAATGACTATTGAAGGCTAAAATATGCGATTGGCAGTCAGTCCAAGATCATTGTCTGATGATGATCAAGAATTTGGAAGAGCTTGAGAAACTCAAAGTGAAGTTGGACCTGGATCTGCAGAATAATATAATTTTGCAATCCTTGACTGATGCATATGGGTAGTTCATCATGAACTACCATATGCATAAACTTCAAAATTCCCTGGCCAAACTTATGAACATGCTGGTCATTACTGAGCTTTCCATGAAAGGTTTTAAAGGCTCAGTGCTTGCTATGGAATGGACTTCTTCCAAAAGAAAGTCTTTTGGAAAGAAGAAAAAGTCTATGAAAAAGTAGAAGATGGAAGGAGAAAAGAAGAAAAGATAGAGTTGAAGAAGAAGGCCGCTGACAAAGAAAAGTATTTTCATTGCAATAATGATGGCCACTGAAAGTGAAACTGCCCTACTTACCTGACCACCCTAAAGAATAAGCAGGCAGGTCCTTCTGGAGGTATGCTCGTTATTGAGTCTAACCTTATGATTTCTTCTGCATCCAGTTAGGTGCTTGACTCTGGTTCTAGTGCTCATTTGTGCACTTCTATGTAGGATTTTGAGGATAGCAGAAGGTTGAGGGATGGTGACATGATCCTACGCATAAAAAATGGAGCAAGAGTTGCTACCGTGGCCATGGGAACATACCCTCTTTGACTACCATCTGGTTTAGACTTAGTTTTAAAAGATTGTTATTATGTGCCTACAGCAAGTAGGAATTTGATTTTTGTTTCATGCCTAGCACTAAAAGGCTATCTAATTAGTTTTCTTAAGGACCATTGTAACATTCTTTATGAAAGAAATAAAATTACAAGTGATTTTCTTATTAACAGTCTTTACCAGTTGCATATTGATGTATCTATTTTTAATATCGAAAAAAATGTAAATGCCATGAAACGACCTAGGTATAGTCCAAATGATAGGTATCTATGGCACCTAAGACTAGGTCATGTAGCAGAAGATAGGGTTAACAAATTGGAGAAAATTGGGCTATTGAGTCTATTGACTTCTGAGTCATATCTAATTTATGAATCTTGTCTTCATGGCAAAATGACTAAACTCCCTTTTATAGGACATGAGGAAAGGGCCACAGATCTTCTTGGCCTAGTATATACTGACGTGTGCAGCCCATTTAATATATCGACTAGAGGCAACTTTGTCTACTTCATAACCTTTACTGATGATTTATCTAGGTATGGGTATGTGTATCTTATGAGACATAAGTCTAAAGCTTTTGAAAAGTTCAAGAAATTCATACATGAAGTAGAAAAGCAAACTAAAAAACTCATTAAGATTCTTCGATCAGATTGAGGAGGTGAATACCTTAGCCAAAAATTCTTAGACTATCTCAAGAAAAATGGTATAGTCTCTCAATGGACTCCATCTAGAACATCTCAACTCAATGGAGTTTCAGAATGGAGGAATCAAACCCTATTAGATATGGTTCGATCCATGATGAGCTACACAGACCATTTTGATTTATTTTGGGGATACAGTTTGTTAACCGTAATATACTTACCGAATAGGGTTTCTTCTAAAATCGTTCCTACCACACCGTATGAGATATGGCATGGTAAGAAATCAAGTCTGAGTCATTTCAAAATTTTGTATTGTCCAGCTCATGTCAAAAGACAACAAGCGGACAAGTTAGACTTTAGGTCCTTTAGAGCTTAATTTATAGGATATCCTAAAGAGTCATTAGGATATTATTTCTATATTCCAGAAGATCATAATGTGATTGTGAGTCGACATGCCATCTTTCTTGAAAAATGATTTATTCAAGATAGTGGCATTGGAAAGCAGATCAAGCTCGAGGAGAAAGTTGCACAAGAGCAATAAGCTAAGGACCAAATAGAACCAAATCAGGTTAAGCCAATACAATCACTTCCTCCTCCACCTCATAGATCAGAAAGGTTTTTCGTCCCCCTGAGAGGTACTTAGGTACTATTTCAAAGGAAATAGAGAAAATATTCCTCGTAGGTAATGGGGTTCATGGTGATGATCCCAAAATCTATAACGAGGCGATATTGGATATGGACTCCGAGAAATGGTTCAAGGCAATGAAGTCAGAAATTAACTCAATGCGTTCAAATCAAGTTTGGACCTTGGTAGATCCACTAGAAAGTATAGTACCTATTAGGTGTAAATGGATTTGCAAGAGAAAGATTGGAGTAGATGGAAATGTGGAGATATTCAAAGCTAGATTAGTGGCAAAAGGTTATAGTCAGCATGAAGGTATTGACTATCAGGATGTCTTTTCGCCAGTAGCCATGCTTAAATTCATTCGTACATTGTTTACTATTGCAGCCTATTTTGATTATGAAATATGGCAAATGGACATAAAAACGACATTCTTAAATGGATATCTTGAGGAAGATATTTATATAGAACAGCCACTAGGTTTCACATCCAGTGATGCTGATCACAAGGTATGCAAGCTGCAAAGGTCCATATATGAACTTAAGCAAGTATCTCAGAGCTGGAATACTCGTTTCAATGATGTGATCAAATTATTTGGTTTCATCAAGAACGAGGAGGAACCATGTGTCTTCAAAAGGATTAGTGGGAGCACTGTTGTCTTCCTCGTATTGTACGTGGATGATATCCTCCTTATTGAAAATGATATTCCCATGTTGACCATAGTTAAAATATGGTTATCTAAAGAATTCTCCATGAAAGACCTAGGTGAAGCATCCTTTATTCTAGAAATTATGATCTATAGAGATAGACCGAATAGGATGCTAGGACTTTCACAGAAGATGTACATAGAGAAAGTGCTAAAGAGGTTTAGCATGAAAAACTCTAAGAGAGATTTAGTATCCTTCAGGCATGGCATTCATCTTTCCAAAAAAAGTGCCCTAGCACACCTGAGGAAATAGAACGCATGAGCAAGATTCCTTATGCTTCAACAATAGGGAGCCTCATGTATGCCATGTTATGTACACGACCTAATATAGCCCATGCTGTGAGTGTCACGAGCAGATATCAGTTGAATCTAGGTGAAGAACACTGGACTACTGTAAAATGTATCCTTAAGTACTTAAGACGAACTAAGGATATGTTGTTGGTATTTGAAAATGAGGAACTCCAAGTCCAGGGATATACAGACTCGAATTTTATGTTCGATGTAGATGATCGAAAGTCAACATCTAGGAGTCAGTTTATGTATAATGGTGGTGCTGTCAATTGAAAGAGTTTCAAGCAGATCGTGATAGCAGATTTCATCATGGAAGAAGAATATATCGTTGCGTCAGAAACTGTGGAGGAGACATTCTAGTACAAGAAGTTTGCCACAGAGATTAGAGTGATGCCATCAGATGCTATTCCTCTATACTGCGACAACAATGGCACCATAGCCCTAGCTAAGGAGCCGAGGTCTTATCAGAAATTCAAGCACATCGAGCGGCAATACCACCTAATCCGCGATTACCTCGAGAAGGGTTACGTCGAGGTCAAGAGAGTTGACTCCACAGACAATGCGATAGACCCACTCATAAAGTCGTTGGGCCAGCAGAAGATTGAAGCCCATCTTGAGAAGATGGGACTTAGATCTATAGCCAATTGGCTTTAGGTCAAGTGAGAGTTTATTAGATATGTGTGCCATAGAAGCTAGAATTGGCTGACACTTGTAATACACTTCTAGGGGCAAAATTATAATTTTGATTATAAATAATAAAATGAGTTATTTTCTATCATAAATATATATTTAGTGTCTGTGATACATTCCTTGAGTTAATGATAATAATAATTCTTATTTTCAAGAGTTGAAAATTTAAGACAAGAATTTTCATTATTAACTCATAAAATGCTCTCGACCGTAGGATCATCATGAGGATGGTTACTAATCCAAAAGGTTGGTATACAATCACTTCTTTATAGTAGATGAGTCTTGAGTCTATGGTGTGGAGACACCGAAGTGAGAGTACAGATACTTATTAGAGAATGAGGGCACTGAGCATGACCATCTCGAGCAGTTATAAGGAAGTCTACCTTCTCGTCGATGACTGGCTCGAAGCTGTAGTAGTATGTCTGATTCTTTAACCTGAGATGCATCGATAGTTCACCTTAAGGGTGTTATAGTTTGACTACACCATGATGACTCGATATCCTAGCCATTCGAAATCCTGAGGTGTATGTTGGCTATAGCGTGTTCATTGTAGGAATTGGATTGCACCAAGAGGAAATCTATCTACCTCGATAGATGAGGAGCAGCCCTATGATGATCATAAGAATCAAGTCCATAAGCCCATGGCCATGGTAGAGTGAAATAATTGAAAGAGTTTCTATTAAGGTTTTCACATCGGACTTGAATCAAATGATTAAATCATATGATAGAAATTAGGGTTTGACAAGTTCACCTTAATCCTAATCTGATCGGGGCTCAAGATAGAAGAACTTAATCACATAGGTAGCTGCATCGAGAGGTTCATTTTTAGTTTTGATGGATTGCCACAATATACTGTTAGGTATCACTGGTGGATTTTGGGAGCAATTAGAATGATTTAGATGATCGATCATTCTAGTTGTCTGAATCAGAAGAGTTCTGATCCATCGGAAGGTGTTTCGATGATGTCAATATTAGAGATCATGATATATCCCATTACCATATAGAACTAAACCTAACTTGATCACACAAACAAGGGTTTGGATCTAGGTATCATCAATTAGACTAACTCAGTTCAATTGATTTGAATTAGATTCAATTAGGTTCAAGAAAATCATGCTAGCACACGATTGAGCCTAATGTGCTTCTTTTACTATCATTAAAAGTTTTCTTGACTAAGCCAAATATGTTTGTGCTCACTCAGGTATCTTTACTTGGTCTGACTAGAGCTTGTCTAAGTCAGAAAAAGATTGTCTTAATTTATGAGATAAATTTTAGATAATACCTACCATTTTTCATCATCTGCTAATTCTTGTCTTTTGACTTTGGTGAAACATTAATCTTTGACACTTAGACATCTGCCTATGTGTCATGCATCCATAGGAGAGTAGATAGAGGCTTGTCCCCTTGCTAAAAAATGGAAAGGAGGGGTTGCACGCCTAGGGAGGCATGCACCCAAGGATAGGGATGCCTGGAGTCCCATATAGATGGGACTCCAGGTTGCTTCTTGGAATCAACTTAGGTAGGCACCTAAGACTTAGCTTTGACCAATCTTGGTGCCACCTAAGGATGATTTAAGAGAGCTCTCATCTAATTGGATCAGGTGATGTCATCCCACCAATCAGATTTAGATCTGATTGCATGAAGCGACGTGATTGGCCGGGATGATGTGGCACTGCATGGCACAGTAAGGTCAATGAAAACCCTATCTGCGCCAAGCTTTAGAGAGAATCACCTATAGCCCATGCCACAAGGCTGCCCCTCTCCCTCCTCCACACCATCATCTGGTCCTCTCTCTCCTCTCCATGCCCAAGGAGATTTGGGCTTCAGTTTGGTGCGATCCAGGCAAGAGAAATGTGACGAGAAAGGAAGAAGGCAGCACTGCTGCAAGAGATGATTTCAGATATTCATGAGTTTTGAAGATCTCCAAATTAGATCCAGATCTCTAGATCCAGCTCGAGTGGATACTGGTAGAGGTCAGGCACTTGCGTGGCTAGATCCAGAACCTCAGTCAATCAGTAGGATCATCACAGGGTAATCTGATTATCTAACAAAAGGTATAAATTAAATTAGATTTAATTTATTTTTATTTTATTTTATTAGATCTATAAAATTAGATCTGAAATATCTCAGATCTGATATAGATTTAAAAGAATAATTTTTGAAATATCTCTCTTGATCCAATTAGATCTGAATGAATCTGACCTAAGAAATCTAAATTTTTCTTTCAGAGGAATGGTGAGATGATCCTATGCATCGAAAATGGAGCAAGAGTTACTGCTGTAGCCGTGGAAACCTACCCTCTTTGACTACCGTCTGGCTTAGATTTAGTAGTTAGAAATTATTATTATGTGCCTACTGCAAGCAGTAATTTGATTTCTATTTCATGTTTAGTATAAGAAGGCTATGTAATTAGTTTTCTTAAGGATCATTATAATATTCTTTATGAAAGAAATAAAATTGCAAGTGGTTTCCTTATTAACGATCTCTACCAGTTCCATATTGATGTATCTATCTTTAATATCGAGCAAAATGTAAATGCCGTAAAATGACTCAGGGATAGTCCAAATGATAGGTATCTATGGCACCTAAGACTAGGTCATATCGCAGAAGATAAGGTTAACAAATTGGAGAAAATCGAGCTATTGAGTTCATTGACTTTTGAGTCATACCCAATTTGTGAATCATGTCTTCATGGCAAAATGACTAAGCTCCCTTTTGTAGGACATGGGGAAAGGGCCACGGAACTTTCTTGCCCTAGTTCATACTGATGTGTGCGACCTATTTGATGTTCCGGCTAGAGACAACTTTGACTACTTCATAACCTTTATCGATGATTTATCTCAGTATGGGTACATGTATCTTATGAGACAAAGTCTGAAGCTTTTGAAAAGTTCAAAAAATTTAAATATGAAGTTGAAAAGCAAAATAAAAAATCTATTAAGATTCTTCGATCAAATCGAGGAGGTGATACCTTAGTCGAAAATTCCTTGACTATCTCAAGCAAAATGGCATAGTCTCTCAATGGATTCTATCTGGAATACCTCAACTTAATGGGATTTCAAAATGGAGGAATCGGACCCTATTAGATATGGTCCGATCCATGATGAGCTTTATAGACCTTTCCAATTTTCTTTGGGGACATAGTCTATTAACTGTTATATATTTACTAAATAGGATTTTCTTTAAAATCGTTCCTACCACATCATATGAGATATGGTATGGTAAGAAACCAAGTCTGAATCATCTCAGAATTTGGGGTTGTTCGGCTTATGTCAAAAGACAACAGACGGACAAGTTAGACTATAGATCCTTTACAACTTGATTTATAGGATATCCTAAAGAGTCATTAGGATATTATTTTTATATTTCAGAAGATCATAATGTGATTATAAGTCGGCATGCCATCTTTCTTGAAAAATAGTTTATTCAAGATGGTGGCATTGGAAAGCAGATCAAGCTCGAGGAGAAAATCTCACAAGAGCAACGAGCTGAGGATCCTGTGGAACCAAATCAGGTTGAGCCAATACAATCACTACCTTCTCCACCTCATAGATCAAAAAGGGTTTTCCATTTCTCTGAAAGGTACTTAGTACTATTTCAGAGGAAGTAGAGAAAATATTCCTCGTAGGTAATGGGGTTCATGGTGATGATCCTAAAACCTATGATGAGGTGATATCAGATATCCACTTTGAGAAATGGTTAGAGGCAATGAAGTCAGAAATTGACTCGATGCACTCAAACCAAGTCTGGACCTTGGTAGATTCACCAGAAGGTATAGTACCTATTGGGTGTAAATGGATATACAAGAGAAAGATTGGTGTAGATGAGAATGTGGAGATATTCAAAGCTAGATTAGTGGCAAAAGGGTATAGTCAGTGCGAAGGCATTGACTATCAGAATACCTTTTCACCAGTAGCCATGCTAAAATCCATCCGCATGTTGCTTGCTGTTGCAGCCTATTTCGATTATGAAATATGGTAAATGGATGTGAAAATGACATTCTTAAATAGATACCTTGAGAAAGATATCTATATGGAACAGCCGCTAGATTTCACATCCAGTGTTGCTGATCATAAAGTATGCAAGCTACAAAGGTCCATATATGGACTTAAGCAAGCATCTCGGAGCTGAAATACTCATTTTAATGATGTGATCAAATTATTTGGTTTCATCAAAAATGAGAAGGAACCATGTATTTTCAAAAAGGTCAGTGGGAGCGCTATTATCTTCCTCGTACTGTACGTGGATGATATCCTCCTTATTGGGAATGATATTCCCATGTTAACCATAGTTAAAATGTGGTTATCTAAAAAATTTTCCATGAAAATCCTAGGAGAAGCATCCTTCATTCTAGGAATTAAGGTCTATAGAGATAGACCAAATAGGATGCTAGGTCTTTCACAGAAGATATACATAGAGAAAGTGCTAAAGAGGTTTAGCATGGAAAACTCCAAGAGGAGATTGGTACTCTTCAGACATGGCATTCATCTCTCTGAGAAAATGTGTTCCAACACACTTGAGGAGATTGAATGCATGAGCAAGATCCCTTATGCTTTAGCAATATGGAGCCTCATGTATGCCATGTTATGTACACGATCTGATATAGCCCATGCTGTAAGTGTCACGAGCAGATATCAGTCGAATCCAAGTGAAAAATAATGAACTTCTATGAAATGTATCCTTAAGTATTTGGAAAGAACTAAGAATATATTGTTGATTTTTGGTAATGGAGAACTCCAAGTCCAGGGGTATACAGACTCGAATTTTATATTTGATATAGATGATCGAAAGTTGACATCTGAGAGTCTATTTGTGTGTAATGATGGTGCTGTCAGTTGGAAGAGTTTCAAGCAGATAGTGATAGCAGATTTCACCATGGAAGTAGAGTACATCGCTACATCAGAAGCTGCGAAGAAGGCATTCTGGTAGAAAAAAATTGCCGTAGTGATCAAAGTGATGCCATTGGATGCCATTCCTCTATACTGCAATAATAATGGCGCCATAGCTCTTGCTAAGGAGTCAAAATCTCATCAAAAATTCAAGCACATAGAGCATCGATACCACCTCATCTGCGATTATCTCGAGAAAGGTTACGTCGAGTTTAAGAAAGTCGACTCTACAGACAATGCGGCAGACCCACTCATAAAGTCGTTGGGCCAGCAGAAGATTGAAGCCTACCTTGAGAAGATGGAACTTAGATTTGTAGCCAATTGGCTTTATGTCAAGTGAGAGTTTGTTAAATATGTGTGCCTTAGAAGCCAAATTGGCTGACCTTGTAATACACTTCTAAGGACAAAATTATAATTTTGACTGTAAATAATAAAATGGGTTATTTTCTATCGCAGCATGTATTTGAAAGTGTTTGTAATAGATCCCTTGAGTTAATGGTAATGATAGTTCATATTTTTAAGAGTTGAAAATTTAAGACATGAATTTTCATTATTAACTCATAAAATGCTCCCGACCGTAGGATCATCATGAGGATGGTGATTGATCTAGAAGGTTGGTGTATGATTGCTTCTTTAGGATAGATAAGTCTTGAGTCTACAGTGTAAAGACATCGGAGCGAGGTTATAGGTACTCGTTAGAGAATGAGGGCACTGAGCATGACCACCTCGGGCAGTCATGAGGAAGTCTATCTTCTCGTCGATGACTGACTCGAAGCTGAAGTGGTGTGTTTGGTTCTTTGATCTGAGGTGCATCGATAGTTCACCTTGAGGGTGTTATAGTTTGACTACACCATAACTCGATCTTCTAGCCATTTAGAATTCTGAGATGTATGTTGGCTATAGCATGGTCATTGTAGGAATTGGATTGCACCAATAGGGGATCTATCTACCTCGGTAGATGAGGAGTAGTCCTATGATGACCATGAGAATCAAGTCCATAAGCCCATGGCCATGGCAGAGTGAAATAATAGAAAGAGTTTCTATTAGGGTTTCTATATTGGATTTGAATCGAATGATTAATTCATATGATGGATATTAGGGTTTTGACGAGATCACCTCAACCCTAATCTGGTCGGGGCTCATGATAGAGGAACTTAATCACATAGGTAACTACACTGAGTGGTTTGCTTTCAGTTTTGATGGGTTACCACCATATGCTGCTAAGTGTCACTGGTAGATTTTGGGAGCAATTAGAATGATTTGGATGATCGATCATACTAGTTGTTTGAATCAGAAAAGTTCTAATCCATCGAAAGGTGTTTCGATGATGTCGATAGAGATTGCAACATATCTTATTACCATACGAAACTGAATCTAATTGGATCATACAAATGAGGGTTTGGATCTGGATATCATCAATTGGACTAACCCAGTTCAATTGATTTGAATAAAATTCAGTTAGGTTCAAGAAAATCGTGCTAAGCCTAATGTTCTCCTTTAACAATCATTAAAGCTTATCTCGACTAAGCCAAATATGTTTGGGCTCACTCAGGAACTTTTACTTGGTCTGACTAGAGCTTGTCCAAGTCAGAAAAGAATTGTCTTAATTTGTGAGATAAATTTGAGACAACACCTGCCATTTTCCATTACCTACTAAATCTTGTCTTTGGACTTTGGTCAAATGTTAACCTTTGATGCTTAGACGTCTACCCATATGTCATGCACTCATACGAGAGAATCTATGGCTTTGTCCCCTTGCTAAAAAGTAGAAAGGGAGGGGGTGCATGCCTAGGGAGGCATGTGCCCCATGAGGATAACATCTGGAGTCCCATATAGATGGGACTCCAGTTGCTTCAGGGAATCAAACTTGATGCTGCCAAAGAGTCTTGTTTGACCCAGTCTTGATGCCATCTAAGGAGAGTTTTATGGGGATCTAATCTAATTAGATCAGATGATGTCATCCCATAAATTAGATTTAGATCTGATTGCATAAAGGGCCATGATTGGCTGGGATGATGTGGCACTACATGGTGCAGCAGGGTCTATATAAACCCTATCTACGCCTAGATCAGAGAGCTTCTACCTTAGCCCATGCCACATAGCCCCTCTCTCCTTCTTCATGCCACCCTCTGGTCCTCTCTCTCCTCTCCTTGCCCAAGAGGCTTTGGGCACAAGTTAGGTGCGATCCAAGCAAGAGAAAGGCGATAGAAAAGGAAGAAGGCAGCACTGCTACAAGAGACAATGGTTGATCTTCAAAAGAGTATTTGAAGATCTTTAAGATCAGATCTAGATTTAATTTTTGAAAAATTGATTGAGAAGGAGAAAATCCGCAAATTTTGCCCGAGTGGATATCGGTAGAGGCTAGGCGCTTGCATGGCTACATCTAGAATCTTAGGCAAATATCGAAAACATCATAGGATAATAGGATTACCCATAACAAAGGTATAATTAAATTAGATTTAATTTTTATTTTATTTTTTTATCAGATCAACAAGATTAGATCTGAAGAGTCTTAAATCTAATTAGGATCTAAAAAATTTTTTTTAAAATATCCCTCTTGATTCAATCAGGTCTGAACGAATCTGACCTGAGAAAATAGGGTTTTCTCCTTCAGTTGCCCAAGTCTTATCTCCTATTCCTTACGCATTACCAAATGACAAAGCCTAAAGTAAACTACTACGGATTACTAGGGTTACTTTAGAACTTTGAGAAGGATCACCAGCTCCATAAAAAGTCAATGAACTTAGTGGGAGGGTCTTCTTCTAATTCTCAACCCTTTAAGAAAGGAAAGAAGAATAAGAAAAAAAAGTCCAAAAAGGTGCAAGTTCAGGTTGGAACATCTGTGCAGGGCCAAATCAAGAAGCAAAAGCCCGATAAGAGTCAAATAAAGTGCTTCTTCTATAAGAAGCGGGGACACTGAAAGAGGAACTATCCTTAGTACATTGCCCTCCTAGATCCGAACAGGCTGAGAAAAAGCAAGCTATTGCTGGGCAAGATATTTATATGATAATTTCTTGTAATTTTTTTATTTATGATATTACTGACTGGATATTGGATACTGATAGCTCTTACCATATTTGTAGTTCGTTGCAGGGATTGCAGGTTAGTAGGAAATTCGAACAAGGTAAGAGGGTTCCTAAACATTAGAGATGGAAGACCAGTTCAACTTCTAGCATTAGGAATCTTACAACTTGTATTTGAGTCTTATACTATTGTTCTTAGTGATTGTCACTTTTATCCTAGTTTCTTTTTTAGTGTTATTTCTATAGGCCTTTTGGCCAAAAATAATTATGAGATTTCAATAAAGAAAAAAATTTATAATATCATTTTGAATGGTATTACTATATGTTCTAGATATTTGAATAATAGTGTATACATGATATCACAACCTGTTAATATAGTCTAATCTACTAGCAAGCATCCTAAATTAGATAGTATATCTGATATCTACTTATTGTTAGATATATGTGCCATAGAAGCCAAAATTTGCTGACACTTATAATACACTTCTAGGGGCAAAATTGTAGACTATAATCAATAAAATAGATTATTTTCTATCACATATGTGTATTTAGTATCTGTGATACATCCTTTGAGTTAATGGTAATGATAATTCATATTTTCAAGAGTTGAAAATTTAAGACATGAATAATCATTATTAACTCATAAAATGCTTCCGACCATAGGATCATCACGAGGATGGTAATTGATCCAAAAGGTTGGTGTACAATTGCTTCTCTTTAGTAGATGAGTCTTGAGTCTATGGTGTAGAGACACCAGAGCGAGAGTACAGATACTCGTTAGAGAACAAGGGTACTGAGCGTGACCACCTCGAGTAGTCATTAAAAAGTGTACCTTCTCGTCAATGACTGACTCGAGGCTACAGTGGTGTGCCTGATTCTTTGATCTGAGGTGCATCAGCAGTTCACCTTGAGGGTGTTATAGTTTGACTACACCATTACTCGTTCTCCTAGCCATTCAAAATCTTAAGGTGCATGTTGGCCATAGCATGTTCATTATAGGAACTGGATTGCATCAAGATGGAATCTATCTACCTCGGTGGTAAAGGAGCAGCCCTATGATGATCATGAAATCTAGTCCAAAAGCCCATGGCCATGGCAGAGTGAAATAATAGAAAGAGTTTTTATTTAGGTTTTCACATCAGACTTGAATCGAATGATTACATCATATGACAGAAACTAGGGTTTGATGAGTTCACCATAACCCTAATCTGATCGAGGCTTAAGATAGAAGAACTTAATCACACAGGTAGCTGCACCAAGAGGTTCTATTTAGCTCTGGTGTTGCGCACTGCATACTGCTAGGTGTCACTATTGGGATTTTAGGAGCAATTAGAATGATTTAGTGATACGATCATTCTAGCTGTTCAAATCAAAAGAGTTTTGATCCATCGAAAAGAGTTTCGATGATGTCGATGATAGGAGTCATGACATATCTATTACCATATAGAACTGAACTAACTGGTCATACAATAGGGTTTTGAATATTGTCAATCAATGAATGATCCAGTTCAATTGATCTGAATGAGATTCAATTAGGTTCAAGAAAATCTTGCTAGCACTCATTGAACCAAGTTCTTCTTTTACTATCATAAATAGTTCCTGATGAGCCAAAGGAGTTGTGCTCGATCAGAGGCCTTCACTTGGTCTGACTGAGCCTGTCCAGGTAGAAGGTTGTCTTATTTTGTAAGACATACCTCCATTTTGGTCACTACCATTTCAAAGTTGACCTTTGACTGGTCAATTATTGACATTGATACTTTTACTTCTATCACATGTCATGCACTATTGAAGAGCTGGGGGGTTGTCCCCTCTAGAAGCTGGCAAGGAGGAGGGCACCGCCAAGAGGTGGCGTGCGCCCAAGCAGGAGGCGCCAGGAGTCCTATTGGATAGGAATCATCTGCTTGGATTCAAATAGACTCCTCCTAAGAACCAACTTTGACTAGTCTTAGGGCCATCTAAGAGGAATCCAAGGGACTCTATTCCCACCAATCAATTTAGATCTAATTTCACAAAGGATTATGATTGGTTGGGAGAAGAGGAGTTGGATCATGCGATAGTCTATAAATAAGACCCTGCACCAACTCAAAAAAAAAACAAATTCCACGCCCCAAGGCTCACTCTCTGTCCTCCTCCACACCAGCCATCTTCTCTCTCCTCTCCACACCCAAATAGTTTGGGATTTCAGTTGGTGCGATCCAGTGAGAGAAAGGAAGAAAGCTGAAAGGCTGCGTACTGTAAAGGACAAATGCTGATCTTCGAAAGGTATTTTGAAGATCTCGAATCAGATTCAGATCAGTTTATTTTTGGAGTATGTGGTAAGAGGAAGTATGATGGATAGGTGCTTGCTTGTATCTTGCCCGAGGTGGAGTACGGTGTTAGGAGTAGTAAGGCAGCTTGTGTTGGTTGCGTGGGCTCTAGATCTGAACTTCCTACTTACGGGGGATAATTTCGAAGAGATTTAGGTAGGTTGCTTAGCTCGTGAACTGATCAGAGTGAGTGCAATTATCTTGATGATGTATATTGTATTACCGTTGGGATACTAGAGTTTATATGTTTTGTTAGGGTTAGATGAGATAGTTAGATTATTGTGGTTAGAGGATAGATGTGTTAGGTCTGATATATTGCAGATTTGTTTGGGATGAGATAGATTTTGTTTATATGTTTGAGATATTTCTCTGCTTGTATCCGTATATTGGGTAGTGATGTTATGAACGTGAACTTGATCGCTTCAGTGATTATGTGCGAGGGATCTTATTTTCTCACTTTTGGCATTTCGGCTAGGTCACATTAACAGATGGAATGATATCTTGAGTGTTGTCTCGGAGGATATGAAGTGTATTCTCTTGATAGTTCTAGTTTTGTCTTTGAGTACTTCCAATATGGTTGTGGAAGATTTTGTTATCTCTGTGTGTGATGTAGAAATGATGTCAGTATATGTGTATCGTAGTTTATTGAGAGGTCGGGGTGAGAGATGGAGAGGTTAGGATGATGTGTCTGGTGTTAGTGGTTCTAGTGGTGATATGATCAGTGGTGTGATTGTGATATAGCGCAAGTGCGAGTGATATTTTGATACTTCGTAATCTGGTTTGTAGCTGAGAGATTGAGGCTGGTAGTGTTTACTAGTAGGGGGTGGTGGGTATGGTGTGATTTATGTGTGATCATGTTGGTATGAGTGCATATGCGGACAAGTCAGATTATTGAAATGTTCAACAATTTTGAAATGAGTTAAAACAATAAACTGAAAGAGTATTAAAGTCTTTAGTCAAATCGAGAAGGTGATATCTTTTTGATGAGTTTTTCTCACATATAGGAGAGAATGTGATTTTCTCATAGACTCCTTCAGGAACACCTAGGATATGGTGTATCTCAAGGAGGAATTGGACTCTTTTGACTGGCTGATGCATGATGGTTTTGCCAATTGTCGATATCCTTTTAGGAATATGCACTCGAATCATTTGCTATGTTTTAAATAGGATTCAAGTAGTCTGTAATTAAAACTCCATATGATATGAATAGGCGTCGAGCACTTTCATCTTAGGATCTAGGGATGCCGACTTATGTGAATGGTTAATACGATAACTGAACTAGGTCTAACAGTGTACATTCATAGGATACCAAAAAAGTCAAAGGATATATTTTTACTATGCTGATGAAAAGGTGTTGTCAGCATAAGATAATCTTTTAGAAAAAGAGTTTCTTGGTGAAGAAACTATTGTCTCTAAGATTGAACTTGAGGAAGTTCAATAAGTAGAAAGACTGACACCAATAGCTGAACCAGAATCGGATTTGATAAGATCAAATTTGGAGCCAAGTGAACCTACACCATTAGAGATTTGATAGAGTACGCATTAGTCGATAGATACTATGTTTCTTAGTCCGAGATGTTATTTCATTGAACTCGATGAGAATAATGAGGAATCAATATCTATGGATGCAATGCAGGGACTTGATTTCAAGCAATAGCTTAAAATCATGAAATCCGAGTGAAAATTCTGAAGCTCAACAATATGTGGACATTGGTTGTTCCTTCAGATTATTTTTGATGATTATAATATTTGAGGAAATTCTAATGATTTTGACTTAAAAAAATATATATTTTTTTAGGGGCAAAATCATAATTTTCTCAAGTGTGTTTGTCGTGTTGTTGTTATTCGGAAGCAAGATTGGTATATGTGAGAAGAATGTGTGTTGTAGGTAATAGTGTAGTGGTGGAGTAAGTCTAATGTGAGGATGGAGTATGTGTATGTTTGTGTTGTGAGGGTAGGTATTTGTATTATGGGTGCTGGTTGCGAAAGTGGTTGGATGGTAGCAATAGGATTCGGGAAGTGGTTTAAAGGGATGATAGTTAATGCTTGTGGTTCTGACGGATCATTTGAGTCTGATTAGGGTGCTGTGTATATGTTATGAGATTAGTTCTTGTGTGTGTGGTGTGTTCACTGGATCGTCTCAAAAGGGTCACTCGTTCAGGGTAGATCCTTAGTGCATAGTTTGATGGGGTTTTGACGTGAGTGGGTCGGTGATATGGCTCTACGTATTGTTGCTTGGTATGGTTGTGGAAGGGTGCTACAGATAGGTGTGGTTTAGGTGCCGAGATTAGAAGGTTTTTTGGTCTTATTCGTGTGCTGATGATTACTTTATATAGTAGGTGTTTTGATTCTTGGTGGTGTGTTACGACTGTGCTGATTGGTGGAGATGATGCGTGTAGTGTGTTGAGCGCGTGGTGTGAATCCTATTCGTTAGGGTATTGGAGTAGATTGTGTGTAGTGTGTGCGTGTGTGGGCTTTAGTGTATTTGGTGGCTGTTTTGTTGATGAGATGATTATATATTTATTAGATAGAGAGAGTATGGGATAGATAGAGGAGAGTTCTTGCGAGATGTGAGGAGTTGTGGGAGTGTATGATATTGTATATGATATTGTGGGTTGTTCAGTTTGGATAGTTGTGGGGTGTTTGTTTGGCTATGTAATGTATTAGTGGTGTATAGGTGTTGTAAAAGTGAGCTGGTTCGGGGGGATGTCGACATGTGGTTTTGATGATTCGCTTTGTTCTTTATGATAGTGAGGTAGTGTTGTGATTGTGCTGTGTTCGTGGAGTGAGTTGTGATTGAAGATATGAAGGCTAGTGAGGAGAGATGGGTGAGGGAAGTGTTATTGGGCTGTGGGTTTAGATCGGGAGAAGGTGATTCAGTGAGAGAGTGATGCGATTTTAGTGCTCTGTAGAGGCGAGATAAGATTTGTGTACGTGTGTTCTTTGGATATTAGGGTATGGGTGGATTATTGTCTCTTTCTGTTTGGCTAGTTGATGTTGTTGTGCTGTGGGAGTGTTTGTTGGGAGGATGTTTTTAGTTTGGTTAGGATGGTGAATCTTTGGTAAATAGTCAGTTCCTTGGCACATAGCGGGTTCAGTTTTTACTAAAAATTTTATCGTTGAAAGTTTGTTATATCTATCTATTACTGGTTGAGAGGATTTTGTTGGCTTAGTGGGAGACTTTCACCCGCGAATAGCTGTTTAGATGGTTGTGGTGAAGTAGATGAGAGTTTGTCTTGGTGGAGATATGGTAGGATTCGTGTTCGTATATGTCTTTAATCAGTGGCGGGATTTTTGTATTGTTGCTATGTAAGAGATATGATTGTTTGTCCTTCTCGTGTGATGAGATTTGGTGTGAGTGGTGTAGCTATTATGGTGTTGTGATATGTGTGTAGTTTTATGTATGTGAATAAATAGTAGTAGTGGTGTGTGGTTTGGTTTGCAGATTTTCCTAAAGCGTGAGTAGATCTGCGTTTTGTGTGGTTTCTTGTGGTTTATTATGAGAATTGTTTAAACTCGAGTTGTGGACTATGATCTTTAGGTGTTGCGTGGTCGTGATCTTTTGGTGCCTCTGAGATTAGGTTGTTCTCAGAGTCATAGTTTATTTGTCTTAGTGTGAGCTGTTGTATTTTGTGCTGTTGGTTGTTTGGAGTATGTATGTCTTGGTGTGTATGAGTCATAGTGTTATTGTTATTATATGTGGTATTTGAGCTGTGGTATTTGCTTTTGAGTAGTAGTGTATAGAGTGTTGAGAAGATATATAGTGGTGAACAGTTGGATGAGTAGGATGTGTATTTATTGTGGGTAGTTTGATGTGTGTTGATGTATTGGTGTTATGTCGTTGTGGAGGGTTTGATGTTGTGAAATCTTGTCGATGTGGCTCTATTGTTTGTTTGTTGTGTGTGGGTCTCTTTTCTTGATTCTGTCTAATGCCTGGTTCATCAAATTTGAAACAGAACTCATTTGGAGATTAGATTTATGTAATAGGAAACAAAAACTATAAAATGGATATTCATTTTTATTTGTTATTGACTATAATTATTTAGTTCAATTTTAGTAGCAATATCTAAGTGGTATTAGAAAATTGCTAGGATTGCTGGTTGAACTTTAATTTTCTTTTTTGAATTTGTAGAAGTTCATGATGAGGATTTTTATACTTTATAGATTGGCTAACACCTTTGATTGTTTCCTCAGCTGTCTTTGGAAAGATCTTTTAAATATCATTATCTAGCTGCACGTCTTTAGGATTTGATAACATATTAATATAATTCCAAAGTTAGGCAATGATAGATAAGCAATAATCGACTTGACATAATAATTGAAAAGGAGTATAACCTCAAAATTTCACGTATAAATATCCAAATTATTTATTAAAAAAATTAATTTAATTTCTTCTATATCCTAAGCTTCTTATAGCTTGATCCCAAGCCCTAACTATCTTGTTGTATCTTAAAAAAATAGAAAGGAGGTAATGAATTTTATGAGCGCAGTAAGTTACTAGAATCGCTAGTTTAATTAAATATTTTGTACGTGAAATATGAATTTTCAGGTTGCATGATTTTTCATAAAAATATTTCAATATATATATAAAACATATCATATCTATCAACTTAGACCCAAAATATGTATTTGGCTAAAATAAATTTCTAAAATAATTAAAGGATGACTATCCATTCTCACTCTCCTAGTCCCCTATCTATGGTTGAAACCAGCCCATGGCTAGTCCCAAAAAAGACTAGATCCTGACTATAACATACCATCCATCGATTATGTGCCAATGATCATCCCACTGGGATTTCACAAGAAAAATTAGTTCTGATATCATATGGAGAAATGTGCTTCTATTAGCATATATCATCTATATGCCCCACTTAATTAGGTTCTAAAGAAAAACTAGCTCCTGACTATAACACATCCTCAACTAGTGTGTGCCAATGATCGCCTTACAAGAGATTCAAAAGGAGATTAGATCCTATATCTGTGTAATCATAGTTGGATTAGAGAGCAATGGAATGGACACATAACACATTTAATGAAAACATTTCATTTCCAAGTATATCATGAAAATTCGATCCAACATTTGACAAGCATTTTATGTGGAGCATATAAAATATTTAATTTAAATAATTTATTATAACATTTGATAAATTTACAAATCAAATCACGTATATGATAAAATATATTAGAGGTAGAGATAACTTATAATTTTTGCCTCAAAATTTCATGGAACTCGCTAATTAGAAAAATTGATCAAAACCTAAAATAATTAAACACCTGATTAGACTTTAATGAAGAATCAAATAGCCTAATTTATCTTATAATAGGTTCTAGTCCAATTACTGAATCCAGTCTAGCATCCAGGGGTCTCGACCTACTTGGATCTAATAATTATATAATATAAATTTTTAGGTAGAGTTCCTTGTTACTTGAATGTAAAGAATATGGTCATGATCACACCTCTTTGCTCAGCAAATCCCAGTTCCAACCTAATCAAAATGAAATCCCTAGGTTTGATTTAATTCATAAATAAATGCAAATTAAAAAATTAGGCTTGATCTGATCGATCAATAGAGATAGAAAGACTCAATCTAGGTTCCATCAAAGCATGGCTTTTCTCTCTCTCTCTCTCTCTCTCTCTCTCTCTCTCTCTCACTCTCTTTCTCTCTTTTCTTCCCATGCCACAACAAGGGTTCTCTCCATGGCATAGAGGAACCAAGATGAGAGGGTGGCCCAACATGAGTGCGGCCAGGGTGGCACTGAGTAGTGGTGGCATTACTGGAGTGGCCGGGTGATGGAGGCACAGTTGGGGTGGTCGACGGCTCAATCGCACATAGGGAAGCCAAGAGAGAGAGTGAGAGAGAGAGAGAGAGGGAGGATAGAGGCATTGCCTTGGTGGTTGCACCCAAGTTCAAAAATAGAAACAAAGGGAGGAGACTCATTGAAGGTGGTGGTGGCAATGGGAATCGATCGGATAGAGTAGACTCTATAGCAAAAAGGATGGAGATCATAAAATGGGGAAAAAACAGAGCATGAAGAATTTTGAGAGGGAAAGGAGATTTTGGGTGTGGGAACACTCGGCATGGCAGCATGATGGCCACCAGAGGTGAAGAAGAAAAGGGTGAGAGGTGAAAATGGGTTTCAATGGATGATTGATTGAAGGGGAAATTTAAATCATGGATTTGGCAAGGTAAGGTCTGCCTAACATTGGCCGTTCACTAGTTGCAGTAGCCATTAAAGGCCGTCGGCCATTTTATTAGCCTCAAAGAGTCCATGTCAGCCATGGCTCTCAGGCCACAACCCATGATGGACCACTCGAGTGATCGTGTTTCCTTTGTTTTGAGCCCCATTATTTTTTAGAATTTTTGGGTTGAAGTCAGTTGGTTATGTTGACTTCAGTCTAAACTTGCTCAATTGGGTTGGGTTTCACATTCTTTCCTTAAAAAAAATTTCATCTTCAAAATTTAAGAAATATTTAGGTCCTCCAAAGTTAAAAATGCTCAACCTAAAACTTATATATGATCACACCACTCAAATGCCTGTAAGCAATCCAATCACTTAGATCAATCATAATGCTCATATTTCAATATTGAAGCATAAACTCTTTCCAAGAATACTTTATAACTTAGCACCTCTATGCTAACTATATGATTTGCCTATTCAGTAATATATAATCTAATATTGCATCTCTCTTCGATCAAAATCAGTGTAATAACTAGATTTGGATTAATTATTAAAAGATTTTTATCATATTCAAGATTAATTTATAGACTAATGATATTAGCACTAATTAAATAACCAAGATTCTGAGATTGAGATCATCATTTAGATATGAATGCACATTCATTTAAGATTGAGTTGGGATTAATTGGATGCGAAAGCCTTACAACAAGATTGATATTAAAATTATTTATATTTGGAATATAGCTTGAAATGAATTCGGCACAAACACTATGACAAAATTTTGATCCCACAAAAGAAAATAGTCCGTCTTGATTAAAATCAAATCATTAGATGATTGTGAAGGTCATCATGATTATGTAGTAATGGCTTTAGGCAACAATGGTCCATTATAATTATGGAAATGATCCCAAGATTGAATAATCAAAGTAAATATGAGAAGACAAAGTATTGATATCATGATTCCTATGTTGGAATTGAGATCATAAAGAGGGAACGAATCAGACTGGATTTATTCGGATACTTGACAAATAGACCAAGTTGAATTAGTAATTGAGTAACCCTAGACATGAGTTGGTCAAAATTTTTCTTAGCACAACCAACATAGCTTTATCATAATTAGTCTAATAATCAACAGTATTTAGGAATCACCTCTTTATCAATAAAAACCTTCTTATTTGAAAAATCAAGTATTCCAGCTTAACACATTCCAAACCACCACCAAAGTTTTTGGTGACAATCCATCGTACTTCTACTATGCAACTCTGATAAATATTATTCAAAATCTCTTAATGATTCTAGATAAAAGTTTTATAAATCCAAGCAAAGACTTTGATTCTTACTTTTCAAGTATACTGGACCATGAGTAACCCTTGATATAATTACCATATTTGTTGTCCATTACATGATCAAGATATTAAATTCTAAATCTGATTTGAGTTAAGCCAACTCTAAATTATCTTGACAATTTAATTAGACAACTCAAAATTGATATTTCTCTTTCAAGCATGTTAGTTCTATGCTTCATTAAATTATAAGATCCCAAATTAACTTGCTTATAAGCATAATTGATCCCTTAGAATTTTGTCTTCTAGGTTAAACTTATTTAAGCTTCTCACTTTTCTTTCGAAAAAAATTAACATGAGATTTCACTAGCATTTTGAAAATGGTGATGCAAGATCCATGATTATCAATTCATAAATCTGATTTTTAAGGTCAAAAATAATTGAACACACAAATCTAGTAATCTAGTTCAAAGATTTAATAGAAACTTAACGACATAGGCTTCATGATTTTACCACAAGATCAATTCCACCAATGAGAAAAATATTTGTATTTTTAGTATTGCAATGATATATAGTTCAACTTATTTATCATGGTCTTGTAAATCTGCAAGAATATCGAAAATATAGAGACCAATTTACGTTAACTTAGAGGATCCATTCAAAATATCAAGTAAAAGAAATAATTTATGACTACTGTTCATTCCATTTCATCTTTCTTGACAAAAGAACTAAATTCTTTCAATTCCCACAAATCTCAAATCACATCCATAATTTGCTACATTATTTTGATAACATAAAATAAATAAAATCAAAATTGTTATCACATTCTATAATCATATCAAAATTTTATTTTCAAAATAAATCAAATACTAACACAACATAATACAATCCATCTATATTACTCAAAATATACCTCTATATATGAATTGTTTGGTTAGGATGACATTCTTCCTAGAACTAAGCTTGGTGCATTTCACTAGAATTTTAACAAGACAAATATTCTATACTTATATATCTAAAGCAAAGTTCTAAGGAACTCAATTTATATTCGTAAAATAAAATTAGACATTATGAAATAATTTATTAGATTTCTAGTATCATTAATTATTTAAAGATATTCAATTAAAATCTTAATTCTACCCTACTCTCATTAATATAAGCTTTTATGATCTTGAACTTAAGCTCTAATACCATTTAATCTATCATGTCTCGACCCAACGGCTTGAGCCGGAGGTGGGACAGACGGCCGCATATGTTAGGATTTGATTCTATAGGATATGCAAGGCCTATTTCTTCATTCATACAAATTTATATCATTTTAAACTTAGGCAATGGTAGATAAGCATTAATCGACTTGACATAATCATTCCAAAGGAGTATAATCTCAAAATTTCATATATAAATATCCAAATAATTTATTAAATGAAAACTAATTTAATTTCTTTTATATTCTAGGCTCCTCACGGCTTGATCCCAATCTCTGACTATCCTGTTGCATTTGAAAAAAATAGAAAGAAGGTAATGAGTATTATGAGCCAATTAAGTTACCAGAACCTCTAATTTAATTAAATATTTTATATATAAAATATAAATTTTTAGGTTGCATGATTTTTCATAAAATATTCTAATGTATACATTTGATATCATATAGAGAGATGTGCTTTCATCAGTATGTACTAGCGATCAGCCTCGTCTGCCAGGCTTAAAATAAAAACTAGCTCTTGACTACAACATACCTTCAATCGAGGTATGCCAGTGATCATCTCCTATAGGAGGCTCGAAAGGAGATTAGATCCTGAATCCATGTGATCATGGTCAGACTAGAGAGTAGTGAAATTGACACAACATATTTAATAAAATTTTTTTATATCCAAGAATATCATATAAATTCAATTTAACATTTTACAAGTATTTCATGCAGAACATATAAAATACTTAGTTTAAATAATTTATCATAAGATTAGATAAATTTAGAAATCAACTCATATGCATAAAACATGCTAGGGGTAGAGATAATGTACAATTTTCGCCTTGGAATTTCATGAAACTTATCAATCGAGAAAAATTGATGAAATCTTAAAATAATTAAATACTTGAGACTTTAATAAATCATTGAATATCCTAATTTATCTCATAGTAGATTCTAGTCTAGACCATCAAATCTAGTCTAGCATTTGGGATCTTGACTAACATGGATCTAATAATTATCTAATATAGATTTTTAGATAGAGTTTCTTGTTATCAGAATGTAAAGAATATTGGTCATGATCACACCTCCTCGCTAATCAAATCTGAGTTCAAACCTGATCAAAATAAAATCCCTGGCCTTGATTTAATTCATAAATTAAAAGATAATTAGAAAATTAGATTTGATTCGAGTCGATCAACAAAGATAAAAAGACTCAATCTAGGTTCCACCAATGGCCAGATTTTTTTATTCTCTCTTTGTTTTTTTCCTTTTCTTTCTCTTTTCCTCTCTCTCTTTTAACTACAACAAAACTCATTTTTAGTAGCATTTAATTAGAGGCAAAAGTCTAGTTGCCATGAATGTAATTTAAGATATCAAAATTTAGTAGCAAATAAAAATAATTTCCATTAATATCTATTTTTTAAGGCAAATATATAAATTATCATTATAAAATATATTTATACTAGCATTTATTAGAAATTGCCACTAAAAATCATATTTATACCGGCATCTGTTGATAATTGCCATTATAAAATATATTTTTATCAATATTTATTAATAATTATCATTATAAGATATTTTTATCAATATTTATTAATAATTCTTATAATTTATTCATTATTTTTTATCCATATATTTTTTTGTCAATTCCATGCATATTCCTTTTTTTTTTATTTCGCAGGTGTTGGGATTAAACCCATTTCTACCAAAGTTTAGCTTGGCGTCTTATCTCAGGATGATCCCCAGATGGCCGTCCTCCAATCGACTCACTGATCTTCTTGACTACGTGACTGATTTCGGTTGAACTCTTTCTGGACGAGCTTGAATAGTGAGAGCGCCCGCCTAGGCAACTGCTTAAGTATTCCATCCAGGCATAACCTGGTTTAGCCGATCTTAAAGCTGGCCGAACTCCCATCTTATCAAATCTTCTCCAAGTTGGATTCCTCCAGCAAAACTCATTCCGAACTCCTCCAGTAGAACTCCTTTCGGACTCTTTCAAGCCAAACTCCTCTAGTCGAACTCCTTCAGGATTCCTCTAGTTAAACTTTTTTTGGACTCCTTCTAGTTGTCCAAAGAGCTCCTTCCAATCGAACTTCTCTCTATCTCTAGAAGGATCTCGACATCAATTCTTAATACAGCAAATATCAGTCAACACATAGACGATCTCGGAGACATCTAAATCTCTCTTGGACTACTATGACATGAAGTTCTTCAGCGTCTATAGTTGTTCCATCGGAACTTCAACTATTAAATCCTAATAGACTAGCACGTCACGACAACGGATACTATCCTCCATAACAAACTCCATATGGCCCCGAACGGACTACTATCAGATAGTTATGGTTGTCACCATCAGTTTATTACAGGCTTCATCTATATAAGGAATCTTCTAGATACATTCTCTCTAAGCTCTAAAATTCTGCTAGAAATCTTTCTGAATACTCAATTTCTATTGGCCAGAAGAGCTGACTTGATCGTCAGAGGATCCTGCTGAAGCTACCACTCCCGACTCTAGATGAAACTTTATTTTGCAGGTCATCGATAGCAACCTCATCTTTTCCAGTTCCAACTTCGATCCAGCATCAACCAGATTCTATGCCAATAGAATTGGTGCTAGAGGAACTTCGATCCCTTATTCTTAAAGGATTACTTGGCAGAGATCCATATTCTTCTTTAAATTTCTTTTTCTCCGACTAGCTTTGCAAAGATGCCACTCAAGAAGGCATCAACCAGGCAATCTACTGCCTCCATGGTCAGATCTCATCCAGATCTGCTGGCTCTGACTTCATCTCCAACATCCCAGGCCTCTCCACCGATAATAATGGTGGACATAGAGCAATTCAACCTACTGATCTAGTAGGTGAAGGGCCTCACTGAAGCAGTGTAGGTCATGCAGCAGCAATAACCACCGGCATCAGTTCAACCAGAGAGAGCTTCATCGAAATATCAAGATCTAGTGCTGGGATGGCCCGTCTGGGCTAGTCATCAAGTGACCCCTAGAAAGGAGAAACATAGGGCAGAGAGCCCTTGTTCAGATCATGACTCCAACCCCGAAGGATCCTTATCTCCATTCTGCCAGAAGACCCTCGAGATTTATGATCAAAAGGATCTTCTGGATCAAAAGTTCTGAGAGATGAACCGATGGATTGAGGAACTCCACCATGCTCTTCTCGCCCATGGTGATGATATCTACATCGATCCTCCTTTCTCCTAGTGAATCATGCAGGAGTCGATCCCATCGAACTTCAAGCTCTCCCAATTTGAAAGCTACGATGGGATCACTGATCCGATCGACCATCTAGAGATCTTTCGGACTATGATGCTGCTCTATAGCATACCAGATGCCATCTTGTACCGAGCTTTTTCATCTACATGAAAAGAAGCAGCAAGAAATTGGTACTCGATGCTAAAATCGGGTATGATCTTCTCCTTCGATCAAATAAGCCATCAATTTATGGCTTATTTTGTCAGCAGTCGACATTCCAGGCGAGGCTCGGACTCTCTCATCAACAACAAGCAGAAGAAAGAAGAGTTCATCCAAGCTTACGTCAATCACTTCAATGCTGCTGCACTGAAGGTCCAGAATTTGGATCAATCTGTTGCTATGGCTGTGTTGAAAGATGGCCTTCAAAAGAACGATCTTCTATTTTTTTTGAAGAAGAAGTATCCTAGGGATTTTGCTGATTTGCTAGCTCGGGCTGAAGGTTATGCTCGAGTTGAAGAAGTCTTCAAATTAAAGGATGAGGAAGCTATAGGAGAGTGACAGATGGGTGATTCTAGCAAGCCCATAGTTGAAGAGAAGTCGAGTGAAGCTCGATCGCATTTTTGAACTCTTTCTGAGTGCAAGCGAGCCTGAACCTTTCTCCGAGCTCATCGTCAAAGAAGCCCTGATAGAAGGACACAAAGAAACTCTCTCCCTAGAAGGTTCCACAACTACGTTTTCTTCAATACTCTAAAGATTCAAGTACTGATGAAAATCAAGGAGCAACTACCAAGATCGGAGAAGATGCATACACATCCTGATAAGCACAATCCTAATAAATATTATCTTTACCATCATGACCACGGTCATGATACTGAAGAGTGTATTCAGCTCCAAGACAAGATTGAGGAGCTCATCAGGCAAGGCCGACTTGGTCGATTTCTATGATGTTGGCTTGAAGGGAGGATCGATCGAGGGCGTTGCCACGATCAGAACCACCAAGGTGGGAGGAGCAGTAAGGAGATCAGCCATCCCTTGGCATAATCAACACCATCTCTAGGGGATTTCGATAGGGATAGGCCAATGGATCGGCAGAGTCAACGAAGAGGCAGAGGACTGAAGAACCAATAGCTTTCACTGAAGAAGATGCTCAAGGGGTTTAATTCTCTTATAACGATGTGGTTGTAGTTTTTTTAAACATTGCAGACTATGATGTACGTTGTGTTCTTATTGATAATGAAAGTTTTGCTGATGTCTTATTTTATGATGCTTTCTCTAAGATATCCATACTTAATAACCGCTTGGGACTAATGAACTCTTCATTGGTGGGCTTCACTGGTGATGCTGTGCTAGTTGAAGGAATAATAACATTAACTACGGTTGTAGGGCGATACACGAGACAGTCCAGAGCATAAGTTGATTTCTTGATAGTAAGAGCTCCATCTGCTTATAATGCAATTCTCATTCAACCTTATTTAAATGTACTTCGAACAGTGATGTCGATTTACTATTTGAAGATGAAGTTTCTAACATGCTACGAGATCGGAGAGGTCAGAGAAGGTCAAGCTCTGACAAGACATTGCTACTCAATTGCTTTACAAAAAAGCAGTCAATCAGATCCTTATCCTATTGATGGGCTGGACGTCCATGACGATCTTACTAAGGAGTGGGGTGAGCCTATGGAAGATCTTGTAGTTATCCCTTTAAATGATGGGAATGCAGAGCATGTGGTACAGATCGACTTCAACTTGGAAGAAGAGGTACAAAAGTAACTCATCGCCTTCCTACAAAAAAAATGCAGATGTCTTTGCTTGGGTCCCCATGGATATATTCAAAATTGATGCTGAAGTCATGGAACATTATCTGGCTGTTGATCCTAAACACTGGCCGGTGAAAGAAAAGATATGGGGCTATGCACCAGAGAGGCAGAAGATAATAGTGAAAGAGGTTGACAAACTCCTCAAAGCCAGGTTCAACCAAAAAGTCAAATATCTGAACTGGATCTCCAATGTGGTCCTCATCAAGAAGGCAAACGGTAAATAAAGAATGTGCATAGACTTCAAGAAGTTGAACAACGCCTGCCCAAAAGATATCTATTCCCTATCCAAAATTGATCAACTGTTGGATGCAACTTCGGGCTATGAGCTTCTTACTTTCATGGATGCCTTCTCCAACTATAATCAAATCTAGATAGCACCAGAGGATGAAGAGAAAACTACTTTTATTACTGACTGTGATCTCTATTGTTACAGGGTCATGCCTTTTGAGCTCAAAAATGATGATGCAACTTACTAGCGCTTAGTCAACAAGATATTCAAGGAGTAGATCGACCACAACATGGGGGTTTACGTGGATGACATACTTGTAAAGAGCAAATCTTTAAAAAATTATATTACCAACCTTGAAGAAACCTTTAGTGCCCTCTGAAAATACAAGATGAAGTTGAACCCAATTAAGTGCACCTTCAAAGTAATCTTAGGAAAGTTTTTAGGTTTCATGGTGTCAAGGCATGGAATTGAAGCAAATCTAGAGAAGATTTGGGCCATTCAAGAAATGATCGCTCCAAAATCAATAAAGAAAGTTTAGTGCCTAACAAGAAAGGTGGCAGCTCTGATTCGCTTTGTCTCAAAGTCGACTGAGCGATGTATGCCCTTCTTTCAAGTTCTTAAGCAACCAAAGAATTCTACTGGACTACTGAATGTCAACAAGCATTTGAAGAACTAAAAAACTCTCTTGGCTCATCTCTCCTATTGGCAAAGCCCAAATTTGGAGAAGAATTATTCCTATACTTGGCGATCTCCCCAGCAATCCTTGCAGCAGTCCTAGTCAAGAAATAGGTGAAAGTACAATGATCGATCTACTATATAAGTCGAGTTCTGAGGAATGCCGAGATTAGGTACGCCAAGTTAGAAAAACTAACTTATGCCCTATTGATTGTAGCCCGAAGGCTCCAACCTTATTTTTAGGGGTACACTATAAAGCTCCTCATTGATTGACCAATCAAGGTAGTTCTTCATTGAACAGATGCCTCCAGAAGAATAGCAAATGGACAATTGAGCTTATAGAATTTGAAATCAACTACTAGCCTTGGCTATCAATCAAAGCTTAAATATTGGTAGATTTCATAGTGGAATGCACCATTCCGGATGAAGCCAAACTTAAGCAAAGTGAAGCCGGTATTCTATGGTTGCAGCCGAACTCCCCTAAAGAAAGAGCAGACCTTCTTAAAGGTTTTTGGGCCTTATACATGGATGGCTCATCTAATGGTTTCGGTGTAGGCATGGGTCTGATTTTGATCAACCAAGAAGGAATCATTGTGGAGTATGCACTACGTTTCGAATACTCTGTAATAAATAATGGGGTTGAGTATGAGGTACTGATCGCAGGGTTGAAGATAGCTAAAGAACTAGAAATAGATTGGCTCCAAGTTTACAGTGACTCCTAGTTAATAGTGGAGCAAGTCAGTAGTAATTATGAAGCTCGGAAGGATAGCATGATCAAATATCTAGAAAAAGTGAAGAGTATGACCCCAGTCTTTAGCAGTTTTGATATCAAATAAATTCTAAGAGTAGAGAACGTCAGGGCTGACCTTCTCTCCAAATTGGCCATGCTAGCCCCGACTAAACTATCTAAGGAGGTTTTCTTTGAAGTTCTGAAATGCTTAAGTTTGGAGGAGCCGTAGGCCATAATGTAGGTCGATCATGAGCCTAGTTGGATCGATCCGCTAATTGCTTATCTTAAGGGTGGAGTTCTTCCTTATTATCTAAAAGTAGCTTGGAAGCTTAGAAATCAGCCTTTCGATATGTTCTATATGAAGGCAAGTTATATAAAAAGTCATATTTTTTATCATTTTTGAAATATCTCTGACCTTCGAAGGCCGATTTCGCACTATAGAAAGTGCATGAAGGAATCTATGAAAGTCATGTGGGAGCTAGATTCTATCTCATAAACTACTTTGGTAGGACTACTTTTGGCCAATAATGTACCATAATTTTATAGAGTATGTCAGAAAATATGATCGGTGTCAAAAAAAGGCAAATATTCAAAGACAATCGACTTTTGAGCTTACATCCTTGAGTGCCCCATGGCCATTTACATAATGGGAAATGGACATACTCGGGCCTTTTTCTATGGCATCTGGATAGCGAAAGTTCATACCGGTAGCAATTGATTTCTTCACAAAATGGATCGAGGTCGAATTTCTAGCAAAAATTATCAAAGCTAAAGTACAAGACTTCATCCAAAAGTCAATTGTTTACAAATTCGGCCTACCTCAAACTCTCATAATGGATAATGGATGACAGTTTGCTGGAACAAAATTTGCTGAGTTCTGTGAAGACTTGAATATCTTCCATAATTTTATATTAGTAGCCCATCCACAGGCAAACAGCGAGGCCGAGGTAACCAACAGAACTCTACTACAAGATATTAAAGCAAAACTTGAGAGAGCAAAGGAAACTTGGGTAGACGAACTCAATCATATACTTTGGACATACCAAGCTATCCAAAGACTACCAACTGAGGAGACTCCATTTTTTTTTCTTTTGAAACAGAAGTGATCATCCCAATAGAATTTAAACTTTCATCAGCATGAGTCATAGCATTCAATGAGCAATGCAACTCGTAGGATCTTAGGACTAATCTCAACTTGTTGGAGGAAAAATGGAAAGAAGCTTAAGTTCGAATGATGGTCTACAAGCAGAAAGTAGCTCGCCACTATAATTCCAAAGTCAGAGGCAAAGTATTCAAAGTAGAAGATTTGGTACTTCGACGAGCAGCTGTTTCACAATCTCAGAACCAAGAAAAGCTTGTCCCAAATTTGGAAGGCCCATATGAAATCAAGGAGGTCGTCCAGCCCAAAACTTGTTACCTAAAGAAACTCGGAGGGGCAGATCTCCCATGCCTATGAAATTCAGAGAATTTATGAATGTACTACCAATGACTTCATTTTGAATAAAGTTTTCATATTTTAATATCTCCATTTTTGGTATAAATATGTGATGATAGGAAATAACCTCCCAAAATAATCAAAGTTGGCTATGTCAGGAACAGGAGGAGGACCTCATCCTGACATGGATGAAGACCTCCGATTATTTAAGATAGGAGGGGAGAGGCCCTTCAACTGCCTTTTTTTGCTTCGACTGTCCTATTAGGAATCTGAGGAGAACCTCGTCCTAACAAAAGTAAAAATTATGTCTGAAATAGGAGGAGAATCTCATCCTAACATGAATGAAGATCTTCGATTATTTAAGATAAGAGAGGAGAGGCTCTTTCAATGGTCCTTTTGTGCCTCTACTACTTTGTTAGAAATAGGAGAATCTCATCCTAACAAGAGCAAAAACTAATCGTATCAGGAACAGAAGGAGAATCTCGTCTTACACGGATGAAGACCTTTGGTTATTTAAAATAGGAGGGGAGAGGTTCTTTTAATGATCTTTTTATGCCCCTACTATCATGTTAGGAATAGGAGGAGAACCTTATCCTAACAAGAGCAAAAACTAACCATGTCAGGAACAAGAGGAGAATCTCATCCTGACATGGATGAAGATCTTCGATTATTTAAGACAGGAAAATGAGAGAGATCCTTTCAATGATCCTTTTTATGCCTCTACTGTCCTACAAGGAATAGAAGGAGAACCTTGTTCTAACAAGAGCAAAAACTAATCGTGTCAGAAATAAGAGTAGAACCTCATCTTGACATGGATGAAGATATTCGGTTATTTAAGATAGAAGGAAAAGGACCCTTGCAATGGCCCATATGTGTTCCAATGGTCTTGTTAGAGATAGGAGAAGAATCTCATCCTAACATAGATGAAGACCTTCAATTATCCAAGATAGGAGAAGAACCTCATCCTAACAAGAGTAAAAATCAACTATGTTAGAAATGGAAGGAGAACCTCGTCCTGATATGGATGAAGACCTCCGATTTTTTAAGACAAAAGAAGAACCTCGATCTGACAAAAGTAAAAGCCAATCATATTAGAAATAGGAGGAGAATCTCATCTTGACATGGATAAAGACCTCCTAAGATAAGGGAAGAATCTCATTCGAACACAGATGAAGACCTCTAGTCACCTTAGATGGGAGGAAGATACCTTTTCAACAAATAAAGCAAGAAAAATGAAGAACTAATAGAATCAAACTTGGGTAGTATGGAAGGATAAGAAAAACTTGTTTCATTAAAAAGAAAGATTCATTACACAGGAAGGTCGACAAAGCAAGATTAGTTACAAAAAAAATAAAGGAAGATAGACGAGGTCCTAAGATGGATCGAACTCTTTCGACTTTGGGCTACCGACCTCGGCCAGCACCAGAGATTATTTCAAGTTAATAACTTCTTCTTCAAGCTCCTTCCTTTTTAGTAGCCTCTCTCCAAATAACTTATTGGTCCTTCAGCACTTATCTTTCGATTCACGCAATCTCTTAAGATCACCGACTCAAAATCTGCATCCTTAACAGCTTGTTGCTCATAAGTCATCTAGATCTTCAGCTATTGAAGCTCGCCTTCTCCTTCCCGTATGTCTCGAAAAGATCTCCTAAGGACCTCCTTAGGGAGGTAAGCTATTCTGACTCTCTATTGGCACCAACCTGTTGAAGGTCGGCCAATCATTTCTAAAGACAAGCCACCTCATCGGGAGCAACTTTAAGCTCATTTTTGAGCCAATTCATTTTCTTCACCCAGCTTAGTTTGTAGTCATCATGCCAAACTTCGGTGTCATGAAGTTATTTCTGGAGCTCAAACAATTTTTTTGACCAATCCCAATCATACCGCATCTTATCAAAAGACCATGGTGAGCTTCCTTCCAATAGTTGAATTTTCTCTTTAGCCGCATTGAGCTTAACTTCAAGGGAGCTGACCTTGGATGTCAAGGCCCAAGTCTTCTCACTACCGAGCTTCTGTGCCCGTTCCAATTCTTTGATCAAGTGCCATTTCTTGTTGAGGAAATCCATAAGTTCCTTCTTGTGCACTTGATGAAGATGGGTGATCTCAATCATCACCGTTGAACAGTCCTTCCACGACTTTTGACGCTTGTCTTCTATTTTTCTCAACTTCTTCTTCAAGTGATGGATCTCTTTTTTCAAATTTTTAACCATTGATTTCAAAGGAATGCTCTGAGGTAGGGGATCGGCCTCGACCGAAGACGACGGGTCATGACTTTGATTTCCAAAAGAATTTTGAATAATAAATATTGCAAGTGTAAAGAAAAAAGATCTACTTTTATTGTTCAAAATGTTGTATGTACATCAAAAAAAAAGAAGAAAAAATATAACTATCCGAGATTCTCAACCTCAGGAGACATGGCAGCGGACGAGGTCAGAGTATTGTCTACAACCTCAAGCTTCAGTGCAGGTTCGGGCGCCTCGATAGTAGGTTCAGAGGGATCGAGAGCAACTTTGGCAGGAGAAGGGTCGACTGTGCCAGTGGATGGTCTTGCCTCTTCATCAGAAACTTTCTTGTCTAGGAAGCTGAGATCAAGCTTAGAAAATTTGCGAGCCACTCTATCTTCATAGAGTTCGAACCCCTTGATGAAGGCCTGCAGGCCAAATTTGACATTCAGATTCCTCATCTCAGAGGAAACCTTGAACTCTTCCACTGTCTGAATCTTTGCTTCTAAAATCTATCTTGAAATTTGATTCCTCAGCTCAGTAATCTTGACCTCGGCCTTCTTCCTCCTCTCCTCCTCCAAGGCCAGAGCAGTCTTTAGCCTTGCAGAAGCAAGCTCCTCCTTCCTGAGCACCTCCTGGAGACCTTCGACTTCGAGTGCCTTCTCCTTTGCGACGTGATCAACCTCGGTAGGTTTCTCTTCCTGAAGATGGGCAACTTTGGCTTGAAGGTCCTCCTGAACCTTCAGGACTTCTACCCTCAAATAATGCACCATTCTAATATGGGCAAGTATTTGGTGATCCGACTGCAATGAACGAATGATGTTATGCATACAAAAAAAAAAGGAGGGAGAGAAAAGAGAATCAACAAGGCGATTACCTTAAGGAAGGTTTCAAGAAAATCCCAAATGAGCTATGCATGATCAAGATCGGCCAGTCGGTCTACCATGTCGAACATGGCAAACTTATTAGGTAGGTCTCGGATGATCTCTGGGTTACTGAAGGGATCTTCTTTTAGATCATCATTGTTGTCATTGGACTCATCGGGATGAGCCTTGTGAAACATCTTCACGACGATCTTTTTCTTTTTCTTTTTTTCTCCTCCTTTCTCTCTTTCGATGGGAGGTTGCGAAGCTTGATCTTCAGCTGGAGAGCTCGAGGATGTTGAAGGCATAGAGCCCCCATCAACAGCGCCAACCTCGATGGCAGGGATGACTTCGATGCCTTCGACAACTTTGGAGGCAACGACAGTGGTGGATGCGGTTGTGAAGCTCAGAGCATCGACCTTTGCCTTCTTCGAGTTTTTGTGCGATGCCTTTTCTTTCCATTTTCGAGCATGAAGCCCCTTGGTGAGCATTTTGACTGCTTCAACATCCATCTTTACAATAAAGAAGGAATCACAATCAATAACATATGCATACAAAATCTTATAAAAGTTTGAGAAGCAGAAAAATATACCAACATGGTTGAGAGGACTCAAGCTCATGTTGAACAGAGTCTTTTCTTTTAGAAGTTTGGAAAGGAGAGGAGCCCAGTAAATTTTAAGCTTATTGGTGGAATCATGGTCTTTCCTATCTAAGCTGGGACCTCAGTGGACTGACTCTCTAAGGAGACCCCAAGGAGGAAGCCCTAACATCAGAGTTGGACAATACACGAAGAACTTCTCCTTTCAGTTCTGGATAGGAGCATCTTTCAATAATCCCTTCTTGTTGAACTAGGATGAGAAGTACACTAGTCCTTCATAGAAGGATGGTGTTTGAAGGTATAGTAGTTCTTGAAAAGAGAAATGGTTGGATGAACTTTGGCCAAGTGGCAAAGGGAGAGAAATTCGATCACAAACTAAAAAGAGTTTGGCATTATGGAAGCTAAGAAGATGTTCAAAAATTGAAAAAGCGCAACTACAAAAGGTGGAAGAGAAAGTCTCAATCCGACATGAAGAGTTTTCAAGTATAGATAAAATTGATTGGGTGGGGGAGAAAAAGTCCAATTACTCAAATCAGGAAGTTCTAGTTTGTATTCTGGAGGAATCCTATATTGTATCCTAATCAATAAAAGATCATCTAGGGTCAAGGTACAGGGAATTATACCCGATACAAAGGTTGGATGGGGCATACTTCTAAGATTGGTCTCATCTATGGGATTGGGGTTTTAGAAGGTTGGACTGGATGAACTCTAAGAACCGGCAGACTGAGAAGTTTTTGAAGACATTTAGATCAAACGAACATCAAAAAATCTTTGAAAAATCAAGAAAATGAGGCACGAAACCTTCTTGAAGAAATTGAAAGGATAAGATGCAAAAGACACCAAAATAATCAATGAAAATATTGTGAAACTAACCTAGATTGATCGAGAAGGGCAATGAGATGGCTGGCTCGATGGAAATTAACCAGGAAAGCACCCACGAGTGGAAGAAATAGAGGAAGAAATTGAAGAACTCTTAAGTAGAAAAAAGGATACTAGAGGAAGAAAGAGAAGAGCTCAAAGAGAAGTGAGGCCTCAGGAGAAGATGAACCTAAACATCCTATAGAGCTCGAGATGGTTTTGATGGTAGGTCTTCTCCAGTCGATCTTCAATTGACACATGTCCCACTCATCATGGCAGATGATTGATGGTTGACAGAATCCTAATGCATTATACCTGGGGTAGAGTTTCGGTAGGAGTTTTCAAAACATTATCTTTTTGGATCATCTCGTACTTAAGAAGCTTTGGCACCAGCACAATAAACGCCAAGACTTCATTCGAGCGTAGAATGAAGGGAAATCCTGAATTTTTGGAATTAGGTTCGTTCAGATCTGATTGGATTGAGAGGCATATTTCAAAAATTTTCTCTAAAATTCTAATCAGATCTAACATTTTTTAGATCTAATTTTATGATTTGATAAATAAGAAAATTAAATTTTAATTCTAAATTAATTTTACCTTGATTCTAGGTAATCTGATTACCCGTTGATGATCCTGCTGAAACCTTGAGGTTCTAGATCTAGCCACACAAGTGCCTGATCTCTACCGATTTTCACTTAGGTTGGATCTGAAAATCTTCTCCTTCACTTTTTTTTCTCTAAAAATTAGATCTAGATCTGATTTGGAGGATCTTCAAAACTCTTTTTGAAGATCAGCAGTCGTCTCTGCAGTAGTGCTGCCTTCTTCCTTTCTCGTCAGTCTTTTCTTGCCTGAATCGCACTAATCTGAAAGCCAAACTATCCTTGGGCATGGAGAGGAGAGAGATGGCTAGAAGGTGGCATGAAAAAGGGAGAGGGATAGCCTTGGGGCATGGGCTAAGGAGAGGAACTCTCTGAAAAGTGGGCGCAGACAGGTCTTTATATAGACCCTGCTGCACCATGCAGTGCCACATCACCTTCGATCAATCACGTTGCTTCGTGCAATCAGATCTAAATCTGATTGGTGGGATGACATCACCTGATTCCAATCAGATGAGAGACCCACTAGATTCATCCTTAGATGGCACCTAAGACTGGTCAAAGTCTATAGTTGATGGGTCACCTAAGTTTGAAATCCAAGGAAGCAACCAATGGAGTTCCCATCCGTATATGGGACTCCAGGCATCCCTATCCATAGGTGCGTACGGCCATCCCTAGGCATGTGCACCCCTTCCTTTCTCCAAATTTCTAGGCAAGGGGACAAGCTCCTTATCTGCTCTCCGAATAAGTGTGCATGACACATGGGCAAATGTCCAAGGGTCAAAGGTTCAACGTTTGACCAAAGTCAAAGGATAAGAATTTAGCAGGTGATGAAAAATGGCAGGTGTTGTCTCAAATTTATCTCATAAATTAAGATAACCCTTTTCTAACTTGGACAAGCTCTAGTTCAGACCAAGTAAAGGTACCTGAGTGAGCACAAACTCATTTGGCTCAGTTGAGATAACTTTTAATGATAAGTAAAAGGAGAACGTTAGGCTCAATCGTGTGCTAGCAAGATTTTCTTGAACCTAATTGAATCTAATTCAAATCAATTGAACTGGATTAGTCCAATTGATGATATCCAGATCCAAACTCTTATTTGTGTGATCCTAGTTAGGTTCAGTTCTATATGGTAATGGGATATGTCATGATCTCTATCATCGACATCATCGAAACTTCTTTCGATGGATCAGAACTCTTCTGATTCATACAACTAGAATGATCGATCATCTAAATCATTCTAATTGCTCCCAAAATCCACCAGTGACACCTAGCAGTATATGGTGGCAACCCATCAAAACTAAAAATGAACCTCTCGGTGCAGCTACTTGTGTGATTAAGTTCTTCTATCTTGAGCCCGATCAGATTAGGGTTAAGGTGAACTCGTCAAACCCTAATTTCTATCATATGATTTAATCATTTCGATTTCAAGTTCGATGTGAAAATCTTAATAGAAACTCTTTCTATTATTTCACTCTCTGCCATGGCCATGGGCTTATGGACTTGATTCTCATGATCATCATAGGACTGCTCCTCATCCATCGAGGTAGATAGATTCCATCTTGGTGCAATCCAATTCCTACAATGAACATGCTATAGCCAACATACACCTCAGGGTTTCGAATGGCTAGGAGATCGAGTCATGGTGTAGTCAAACTATAACACCCTCAAGGTGAACTATCGATGCACCTTAGGTCAAAGAATCAGACACACCACTACAGCTTCGAGTCAGTCATCGACGAGAAGGTAGACTTCCTTATGACTACTCGAGGTGGTCACGCTCAGTGCCCTCGTTCTCTAATGAGTACCTATACTCTTCGCTCTGGTGTCTCCTATACATCATAGACTCAAGACTCATCTACTATAAAGAAGCGATTGTATACTAACCTTTCGAATCAATCACCATCCTCATGATGATCCTGCGGTCAGGAGCATTTTATGAGTTAATAATAAAAATTCTTGTATTAAATTATCAACTCTTGAAAATAAGAATTATCATTATTATTAACTCAAGGGATATATCACAGACACTAAATACACATATATGATAGAAAATAATCTATTTTATTATTTATAGTCAAAATTATAATTTTGCTCCTAGAAGTGTATTACAAGTGTCAGCCAATTCTGGCTTCTAGGGCATACATATCTAACAAACTTTCACTTGACCTAAAGTCAATTGGCTATAAATCTAAGTCCCATCTTCTCAAGGTGGGCTTCGATCTTCTGCTGGCCCAATATCTTTGTAAGCGGGTCCACCGCATTATATGCGGAATCGACTCTCTTGACCTCGACATAATTCTTCTCGAGATAATCGCAGATGAGGTGGTATCACCGCTCGATGTGCTTGAACTTTTGGTGAGACCTCGACTCCTTAGCAAGAGCTATAGTGCCATTATTGTTGCAGTACAGAGGAATGGTATCTGATGGCATCACTTCGATCTCTGTGGCAAACTTTTTGTACCAGAATACCTTCTTTGCAGCTTCTAACGTAGTGATATATTCTACTTTCATGGTGGAATCCGCTATTACTGTTTGCTTGAAACTTTTTCAACTGACAGCTCTACCATTGCATAAAAATAGACTTTCAGATGTTGACTTTCAATCATCTACATTGGACATAAAGTCCAAGTCTGTATATCCCTGGACTTGGAGTTCTCCATTATCAAAGATCAGTAACATATCCTTAGTTCTTCTTAAGTACTTAAGAATATATTTCATAGAAGTCCAGTGTTCTTCACCTGAATTCGACTGATATATATGCTCGTGACACTCATAGCATGGGCTATATCAGATCGTGTACATAACATGGCATACATGAGGCTCCCTATTGCTGAAGCATAAGGAATCTTGCTCATGCGTTCTATTTTCTCAGGTTTGCTAGGACACATCTTCTTAAAAAGATGAATACCATGTCTGAAGGGTACTAAACCCCTCTTAGAATTTTCCATGCTAAACCTCTTTAGCACTTTCTCTATGTACATCTTCTATGAAAGTTCTAGCATCCTATTTGGTCTATCTCTATAGACCTTAATTTCCAAAATAAAGGATGCTTCTCCTAGGTCTTTCATGGAGAATTCTTTAGATAACCATATTTTAACTATGGTCAACATGAGAATATCATTTCCAATAAGAATGATGTCATCCACGTACAATTCAAGGAAGACAACAGCGCTCCCACTGACTTTTTTGAAGATACATGGCTCCTCCTCATTCTTGATGAAATCAAACATTTTGATCACATCATTAAAATGTGTATTTTAGCTCCGAGATGCTTGCTTAAGTCCATATATGGACTTTTGCAGTTTGCATACCTTGTGATCATCATCATTGGATGTGAAACCTAGCGGCTGTTCCATATAGATATCTTTCTCAAGATATCTTGAATTTAACTGAGATGTGGAGGATGATCCAAAAGCTGGCAGTGATGATTTTTACCATATGCTGAAAGATGCTGATAAACCACTTTGGCCGAAATGTGAAACACATATTATACTATCGACTATATCAGAGTTGTTAAACTTGAAGGCCGAGTTTAATATGATAGTCAATTGTTATGATATGATGATAGCAATAATAAAGAAAATGCTATCGAAGGATGAGAAGCCTATTGAGAGCTTCTATGCTTCGAAAAAAATTGGTAAAAGGGTTGGACAAAGGATATGAGAAAATAGATGCACGTCCTAATGGTTGCATACTTTTCTATAAAAAAGACCAACAAAAGAGCTCATGTGGTGTATGCGGTGCAAGCCTATTTAAGTGGAGATAAGAGGGTAGGAATCATAAGAACATACCATATAAGGTTCTTTGATACCTTTTTCTCACTCCTAGACTTCAGAGGCTCTACTTATCCAAGATTACTGTTGGATAGATGAGATGGCACAAAGAAGGATCATGCAAACATCTCGATATGATGTATCATCCATCGGATAGCGAGGCATGAAAATAATTTGATGCTTGCCACTCTTTATTTGCTTAAGAATCATGCAATATCTAGCTGGGTCTATTTATCGATGCATCTTTGAAAGGTTGCAAGTGCGTTACATAGTCCAAAAGGCATTCTACGAAAAGCAAAGATTCCATAGGGACATGTGAAAGTAGTCTTTTTCTGATCTCCTGGGTAGATTGCTACCTGGTTTTATCCTGAGTATCCATTTAGAAAGCAAAAATATTATTGGTTAGCTAGTCTCTCTAGAATTTGGTCAATAAAGGATAACAAAAGGTGATCTTTTTAGGTGGCTATATTGAGTTTCCTATAATCTATATAAACACACCATCTTGTGGAAAGTCATGTTGGCACTAGGTCCCCATGGTAAATGTGGACAACCATGAGTCTAGATTTCTTTAAAACTTGTATAGGACCAATCCAGTAGCTATCAAAAATAGGATAAATAATACCAGCATCTAACCATTTAATTACCACTTTCTTGACTACTTCCTGCATGTTAGGGTTGAGTCATTTTTGCATTTCTCTAGTTGGTTTGGCATTATCTTCCATATAAATATGGTGCATACATTTTGATGAACTAATGCCTTTTAAATCAGTGATGGTCCAACCTATGGCCTTCCTATATGTTTTCAAAATATCTACTACTTGATCTTTCTGTTCAGGAGTTAGGTTAGAAATAATGATTACTTTAAGGGTTTTCTCTGATCCTGGAAATACATACTTAAGTGATTCAGGCAAAGATTTTAATTCAAGTTGTGGTGGGGCCTGAATTGAAGGACGTAATGGTTCAATTTCTCACTCAGATAAGGGCTCAGTTTTCATTGACCAAGGTAATAAATGTGATGGGTGAGATGAATCAAGTAGGGCATTCACCTCCTAATCTTGGTTTTCTTCAATGCATTTATCCAGAAAATCATCCTTGAGTAAATCTAAGGAGTCAGATTCAATTATTTTGCCTATCTAATCGATTACAAAATAGTCTTCGTCCACTTGAGTATACTTTGAGGTATTAAAAATATTAATTCTTACCTTTTGATCCTCAAAAAAAATGTTCATGGCTCTTTTCTTACAATTGATATTGACATTGATAGTAGCTAGGAATGGACAACCTAGAATTATGGGATTCTAGTTCAGCTCTTGGGATGGTTCTATATCAAGTATGGGAAAGTCTATTGAAAAATAACATTTATCTACTCTAACTAGAACATTCTCAATCAAACTATGTGGTGTCTTTATAGATCTATCGGCTAGTTGCAAAATAATCGATGTAGGTTTTGGCTCTTCTATCCCAAATTTTTCAAAAATCGAGGTTGGAAGTTAGTTCACACTAGCTCCTAATAATGCTCGGTTAAAGGTGATGCCTTCTATAACACATGAAATTAAAGGAGCACTAGGGTCTTACATCTTCTAAGATAGTGGGTTTAATAGGACTGCACTTACATCCTCAGACAGCATAACTCTTTTAATATTTCGTGGCTCAACCTTTTGAGTGCAAAGTTTCTTGAGAAATTTAGCGTAAGCTGAAACATGTTGACTTGCATTGTGGAGGGGTAAATTAATATGAACTTATTTAAATAGTTCTATTAGCTCCTCATTGTGTGCTACTTGCTTTTTACGGGAAGAACTTGCTTCTAAGGCTTGAGAGAAAGGGGCTTTGGGTTTATATGTCTCAGGTAACTTATCTATTCTCCTCTTTCTTTTATTTATCACATTAGAACTAGTATTAGTACTATTTTGAAGCTCAGGTTCTTCTATATTTTTAGTTTTGGTACTAACCTCTTCTTCTAAATTTTTATCTTAGCTAGCATCAATACTAGTCTTTATCACCTGATCTTGGTATAGGTCCTTAGAAATCCTACCACTTCTAAGTTTAGATATTACTTTGGCATTTTTAAATTGGAGATTCTTAGGTGGGACGTTAGATTGATGACTGAATTTAGGTGGTTGATAGACATTAGATGGGTTATTTTTAGGATTTGTAATCAATTGGCTTGGTAATTGACCTAGTTCTCTCCTCATGCTAGACTCAGCTAGTTGTCCTATTTGACCTTCTAGTTCGACGATGGATTATTGTTGAGTCAGAATCAATTATTGTTGAGTTAGAATTAATTGTTTAGTTAGCTAGTTGGTCTATTGAGGAGGTGGGTATGAGGGTTGATTATAATGCGGTGGCTGGGAAGACTGACTAGGCTAATCTCTATTATAAGCATAGTTCTGGTATTGGGGCCTATTTTGATAATTTTGGATAGATAGAATTTGGGTCTGGGCCTAAGTCTGTTGTAGTCTCCAAGAATAATTAGGATAGTTCCTCCAATTAGGATTATATGAATTTGAAAATGGATTATTAACCGATTTAGAGTAACCTTATGCAGCTTGAACTTGTTTTTAGATGAAAGGTGAAAATTATATAGCCATGGGATATTCACTCATATGATAGGCTGGGCTAGCATAAATAGAACAAATCTCTTGATAATTAGAAGATGGTGTGTAGTGTGCAAGAGATTGTTAACTTAGCATTAGAAATTGATCTAATTTTTGGGCAAGAAGGTCGATTTTATTTATTAGGTTCATGTCAGCCTTAGAACTTGATTTTGGATGTTTGATCTCATAAATTCCTGCCCATTTTTTATGAGAAATTGACCTTTCATGAGAGGATAATGAAGCTTGGTTAATCAAATTTTCACTTAGAGTTTCAAACAAGGTATAAAGTTCATCCTCACTTTTGCTCATGAATGCACCTCCATAGGATACATCTATCATTTGTCTATATTGGTCTCCTAAATCCTCATAGAAAGCTTGAACAATTTGCCACTTAGATAGACCATGGTTTGGGCATTTACTAAGAAGTTTCTTAAGTCTCTCCTATGACTCATGAATTTATTCCATGGAAGCTAAGCAAATCCAGTGATGGCTTGCCTCATAGTGTTGGTTCTGCTTATGGGATAAATTTTTTTAAAGAATTCATATTGCATCTCTGCTCATGTTTGGATTGGTCTCCCTATTATGCCAAGCCAATACTTAGCTTTATCTTTTAATGTGAAAGGGAACAAAGTCAGTCTAAGGGCATCATTAGAAAAATTTTCGATTTTTACCATAGAGAAAATTTTTAAGAATTCATCCAGATGCTTGTAAAGATCTTTATTGGTGTTCCCATAGAGGGATGAGAGCATCTGGATTGTGGTCGACTTGATTTCATAATGGCTAGTAGGGATATCAGGTAAGTGGATATAAATCGATGGGTTATAGATGGAAGGAATAAAATATTTCTTTATCTACCTAGATGGTTCTCAAGGATTCTCAACCATTTGATTATTTGGTTTTATATGAATCAATTGTTCAGTTTTGGGATTTGGTTTAACTAGATTAGGTAACGATGATTTCCTACCATGCATGTACTAGTGCAACCCTAATGTGTGATTCAATTTATATATTTTTATATATTTTTAATTTTATTTATTTATTTATTTATATTTTTATATAATTTTTAGAGAAGAAAAGAGAAGAGAAAGAAGAGGGTTCTAAAGAAAAGTCCTAAGCAGTCCTAAATCTAGAGACGATAAAGAAGAATTAATTATGGTAATGTTTAATGTTTAATTAGCAAACAAGTTAGGCAATCAATTCTGACTAAGAATTTTCTAGATTTAGATAGCTCCTAACTGCCAAGGCCATCTTTAAGCACTCCAAGTATAAGATTAGTTACTCAACTAGTCAGGTAAGTGTAAGGTCGGTGGAAGATAATGGAACCAATTAAGTAACCACCTGCCTTCAGGACATGATCCCTAAATCACTTGCCTTAGATGCTAGTTAAATTGATTAACTCTAATTCGGTCCAACTTTTAGGATTCCTTATCTTAATGAGCTCGAGTACCTAGGGCCAATGTCTAATTAATTTTAAATTAAAAGCTTAGGTCAATGCGGGATGTTGGTTGATTGTTTATGGACTAAGGAAGGATGATCAAATCCTTACCTTATCTTGATTAATGGGTTATGTTCTTAAATTGATTTAAAAATAAATATGCATAATCACTTTAAGACAAGGGGTTTTATGCAACTAAATTAGATGTATGAAATTAATTAAACTTGAGATGCTTACCTTGTCTTTGGCAATCATGAAAAAGAAAAAATAATAAATCTAATATGATGGATGCTCTGATAATAAGGGTTTCTACTCTTGTCATTAAGCTTTTAATTAGGTTTAAGTGGATATTTTTTAAATTAATTTAAAAATAAAGTAAATAATAAAAAAAAAAAAGAGATTTAGGATTTAGAATTGATCTCACCAAATAGGATCGGAAGCTTTCCTTCTTGCACTAATTTCTTTTTATTCTTTTTTTATAAAATAAATAAAAAAAGTTAGTAGGTAATAATAAAAAAAAAATTAAAGAAATAAAAAATTTTAATTTTTATGATTCTCCAGCAATGGCACCAAAAACTTAATAGACCATGATGTTGTCATTAAGACACCATATTTATCAGTTTAATTTTGACTTCTTAAAATAATTAAAAATATGTAGATAGTGGCAAGTCAAGTTGAATCTATAGGAAGATAGTGATTTAATTTTAAAATCTTTAATTTTTATGAAAAAAATTTGAAAAAAGAAATTAAGGTTGGAAAATAAAATTATAAATAAGAAGCAAAAATTAAATGATGTAGGAAAGATCTACTATTTAGATCTTAGCATCTACTTGCAATAAAATTAAAGCACAATTAAAAATAAAGAAGCAAAATTTAAAGGGCAAGCAAAATAAAATTTATATTAAAATTAAAACTCAAAATTTAAATACAAAAATTAAAAAGAAAGGAAAAGAAACTAGAACAAAGATCTTAATCTCGGATCAAGACCGGCATAGAGATGGCATAGAAGACAAGTTCTTCCTCTCGGCACCATCTGCCTCGAAGCAACTTTCAACTAAAAACCTGGCTCTCACCTTATACCATGGCTTCACCTTGATCGGATGCTTGAACTTTGCAGGTCTAGGGTCTTTAAATAGATACTAGAGAGCAGGATCCTTTACTATTAGTTGGTATGGGACTAAAAGTAAAGTATAGATTAGCATTTGTAGAAGAATTCGAGATAGAATTGGTTTAAAACACTACTGGATCGCATCTTTTGTGAGTTCTAGTCATTAGATGGGAATTCGATGCTCTAAAAAATACCAAAAAAGCTTATTAATCAGCCCAATTTGAGTCTGAATAGGTTCTGGCCATCCGATCACATTGATCTAGAAGATCTGGACCATCGGATCACATTTTGGGCATGTGAATCAGCATCGGGGCTTCCATTAGCTATTGGATCAAAGTCTAGGCATGATCTGGCCATTGGATCAAAGCCTGGATCGCTTGGAACCATCGGATCAAAGCAATAGTAGCTGGGCAGTTTGAATCACATTAGGAAATAACACTAGCCATCTGATCTCAATCAGGAACCACCGCTACCATTGGATCATGCAATTACTATGCTGTAGACCATGGTGAACCTGGCGTGCCGAAGACCTGGATGAATCAGCACATGTTTTGGCAAAGAAATGATCAAAATGCCCTTGGATGCTGGTCTTGCGTAAGTCGCATGGTTTTTGATGTTAGTTCGGTCGGGTGGTTTGCGGGCGGATCAGGCTTGTGTTGGGCTTGTGGGCAGATCGGACGAACCAAATGAATCAAACTAGTTGAGCTGATTTTTAATTTTAATTTACTTTTCATTTTCTTTTCTTTTTTCTTTTTTCTTTAAGTCTTTGTATCAGAGTTAATTTTTATCGGATTCACTTCAAATTTGTTTCATTTTAACCAAAAAAATAAGCTCTTCTTATTAGTAATCATATTTCCTATATTATATTAATAAAAATATTAATTTTAAAAATAAATATAAATTAATTAATAAATTAATATTTTTATTAATAAATTTTTGATACATATCGCAGCAATAAGGATAGGAGGCAATAAAGGGTTGGCAGCTAGGATTCCTAGTGGGACAAGGAATCCTTAGGTAGCAAGGATTAAGCCTTCTTTCTTGCTTCTTGGGTGGCAACAAGGGTTTTTCCACCTTAGAGGATGCCAACCAGAGAGGGAGAGAGAGAGAAAGAGAGAGAATATCAGGGAGAAACTATTTTTTTTTCTTTGGTGTGTTACCAAATCCTAAATACAATAACTATCTATACAAAGAGAGAGATAATAAGAAATCAACTCTGAAACTATATCAAGATTCTGATTGAGACAAAGGAAAATTTTGGAAATATCATCTCTTGATCCTAATCAGCGATCTGGACGAACCTGGACCGAGAAATTCAGTATTTTCCCTTCAGATGCAACTCCTCTTCCTTTCCAACCAATCGACAACCCTTTGGAAGTCAAATTCGTAAATCTAATTGATGGGAATGAGTTCCCATCGGATTCCTCCTTAGAGCGGCACCTAAGACGTCAAAGTTGGTTCTTAAGAGAGACTCTAATTGGAATCAAAAGAGATGGAGTCATTGTCCGAACAGGGACTCGGACTCAGCTCCATGCCGCACCCAGAGTCACTGCGTAGCTTCGAACGATTGAAGTGTCGTTGCCTCTTAGGTTACGCAGCTGAGAACAAGACCAAGCCACTCAGTTCCATCCAATAGTTCGATGACCGACGTCGGACCGAAAAGTTAAAGATGGTGCGAAGTGTCAATGTATTTGACCAGTCAATAGGATCCAACTTTGACATAGAGGTCCACAAGCGACGAGAGGAATGGATAGGAATCTGCTAAAAGTGTAGGTAATGTCTTATAGAAATAAGACAACTTTTAACGTTGGACAAGCTTCTAGTTACTAGCAAATGTGAAGGGCTCTAAATGAGGCACACAAACTCCTTTGCTCAGTCAGGACAACTATTTATGATAGTAAAAGAAGACGTTAGCGTTAATCGAGTGCTAGCACCGATTTTCTTGAACCTAATTAAATCTCATTCAGATCAATTGAACTGGATCAGTTCAATTGATGATCACCAAGATTCAAACCCTTATTTGTGTGATCCAGTTAGATTCAGTGTCTTATGGTAATGGGTGATATTAGTGATCAGAATCTTATCACACATCATCGAAACTCCTTTCCGATGAGTCAGAACTCTTCTGATTTGAACAGCTAGAATGATCGATCATCTAAATCATTCTAATTGCTCCCAAAATCCACTAGTGACACCTAGCAGTATATGGTGGCATCCCATCAGAGCTGAATGCGAACCTCTTGGTGCAGCTATCTGTGTAATTAAGTTCTTCTATCTTGAGCCCCGATCAGATTAGGGTTAAGGTGAACTCGTCAAACCCTAGTCTCTGTCATATGATGTAATCATTCGATTTCAAGTCCAATATGAAAACCTAAATAGAAACTCTTTCTATTATTTCACTCTGCCATGGTTATGGACTTCTAGACTTGATTCTCATTATCATCATAGGACTGCTCCTCTACCACCGAGGTAGATAGATTCCATCTTGATGCTATCCAGTTCCTACAATGAACATGCTATAGCCAACATACACCTCAGGATTCCATATGGCTAGGAGACCGAGTAATGGTGTAGTCAAACTATAACACCCTCAAGGTGAACTGCTGATGCACCTTAGGTCAAAGAACCAGACACACTACTGCAGCATTGAGTCAGTCATTGACGAGAAGGTAGACTCCCTAATGACTACTCGAGGTGGTCACGCTCAGTGCTCTCATTCTCTAACGAGTACCTGTACTCTCACTCTGATGTCTTACACCGTAGGCTCAAGACTCATCTACTATAAAGAAGCGATTGTACACCAACCTTTCGGATCAATCACCATCCTCGTGATGATCCTATGGTCGGAAGCATTTTATGAGTTAATAATGATTATTCATGTCTTAAATTTTTAACTCTTGAAAATATGAATTATCATTACCATTAACTCAAAGGATGTATCACAGACACTAAATACACATATGTGATAGAAAATAACCTATTTTATTAATATTAGTCAAAATTATAATTTTGCCCCCAGAAGTGTATTATAAGTGTCAGCCAATTCTGGCTTCTAGGGCACATATATCTAACAAGAGCTAGTGAAGGTCCATACCAAGAAGAATCCAGCAAATACATTAACAATGATACTTCCATGGGATAGAATTCAAAAATATGTGACATTGGTGTACTTGATGGATAGGATGGAGTTGGCTAAGATCTTAGAGCACCAAAGTAGAGATTGTTGGGCCTCATGTGGTGCTCCCAATGCTCAAGGGACCAAGGCTAAGGCCAAGGTCCAAAGTCCATGAGGTCATCATGGAATTTCTATGGCTAGTTTGGGCCTTAGGGTGAAAGACTATCAGCCTTACGGGTCTTGAGGTTCAGGGGATTTGAGCCTCAAGGGGCTAACTTGTATTAGGCTTTGTTTAAGTCCTAGGTAGGTGAGATTTGATCAAATCATGGGTGTACATAGGTTTGGGTTAAGTCAATCTCACATCAAGTTGGTTAGGGGAGTTTTATGATTGGGTCATATTGACCT
>QRFJ01003684.1:0-101971 GCA_006176705.1 Cocos nucifera
TCTATCATAAATTTGTATTTTTGGTGCTCTGGATACCATCCCTTGAGTTAATGATATATGACAATTCTTATTCAAGGAGTTGAAAAATTTAAAACAAGAATTTCAATCATTATTAACTCATAAAATGCCTCCGACCAATAGGATCATCAATGAGGATGTGATGATCCGGAAGTTGGTGTACAAATGCGTCTTTATAGTAGATAGTCTGAGTCTAGGTGTAGAGACACGGAGTGAGAGTACAGGTACTCGTTAGAGAACGAGGGCACTGAGTGTGACTACCCTCGAGAGTCATTAGGAGTCTACTTCGTCAACTGACTGAGCTCGAGTTGCTGTAGTGCTGTTGTTTTTGATCTGAGGTAGCATCGCTAGTTCATCTGAGGGTGTTATAGTTTGACTACAACATGAACTTGATCTCTCTAGCCATATGGAACCGCTGAGGTGTATGATTGGCTATAGCATGTTCATTGTAGGAACTGATTGCATCAAGATGGAATCTATCTACCCTCGGTGGTAGAGGAGCACCCTATAATGATCATTGAGAATCAAGTCCTGAAAGCCATGGCCATGTAGAGTCAAATAAATAATAAAAGTTTCTAATTAGTTTTCAACATCAACTTGGCACATCGAATGATTAACATCATTATGACAGAGACTAGGGTTTGAGAAGTTTACCTTAAACCCTAATCTAATCGGGGCTCAAGATAGAAGAACTTAATCAACAATAGCTACACCAAGAGGTTCATTTTTAGTCCTGATGGGTTGCCACCATATACCTGCTAGGTGTCACTAGTGGATTTTAGAGCAATTAGAATGATTTTAGATGATCGATCATGCTGTTGTCTGAATCAGAAGAGTTTGATCCATCGAAAGGAGTTTTCGATGATGTCGATAATAATGATCACTGACATATCCCATTACCATACAAACTGAACCTAACTGGTCACACAAATAAGGTTTGAATCTGGTGATCATCAATTGACTAACCTAGTTCAATTGATCTGAATGAGATTCAATTAGGTTCAAGAAAATCGTTGCTAGCACACGATTGAACCTAACAGTTCTCCTTTTAATTATCATTAAAAAGTTGTCCGATGAGGCCAAAGAGTTTGTGCTTCACTTAGACCTTTACTTGGTCTGACTGAAGCTTGTCTAGTAAGAATAGGATTGCCTTAATTTATAAAATAAAATTTGCAGACAACACCTGCTATTTTCCAATCACCACTAATTCTTGTCCTTTACTGTTGGTCAAACATTGACCTTCCGACACTTAGACATCTATCCCATGTGTCATGAACCTATTGGAGAGTAGCTATACGGAGTCCTTGTCCCTTGCTCAAAAATTTTGGAAGAATCCGGTGGTGCATGTCCCTTAGGGGCCGTGCATCCATGGATAGCCGCGAATGCTCAGAGTCCATATGGATGGGCTTTAAAGTTGCTTGTGTAGGCTTTATTCTACCTTAGGTGGCCCATGATATATACCTTTGGTACCACGTATTTAGGTGGCCATCTAAAGGAATGAATTAGAGGGGCTCTCATCTGATTGAATCATTGATGAAGTATCTGCTCTACTCAATCATAATTTTAGAATCTAATATGTCATAAAGTTCAACTATGATGGCTCGGGATGATGTGCTAGACTGGTATGGCGCAAGTATTAGGGTCTATATATTAAACCCATCTGCTGCCAAATTTCATCGAGGTTTTCTCCTAAGGCCATGGCCCCAAAGGCTGCCGCCCTCCCTCTCTCCATGCCATTCCTCTGGTCCCCTTCTCCTCTCATTTCCAAGGCAAGTTGGCTCCAGGCTTGGTATCGATCCAGGCAAGAAAAGACCTCTGACGAAGATAAGGGTAAGAACGAGCACTGCTTATAGAGATGAACAATAGATTCTTCAAAAAGAAGTTTTAAAGATCTCAAAGCATGATCTAGTATCTATTTGGAGAGATGCATAAAGAAGGAGAAGATCTCCAGATCCAACTTGAGTGAATATCGGTAGACCAGGTGCAGCTTACGGTGATAGGATCCAAACTATATCTCAAGGCAATCAGGTCAGGGATCATCGTAATCATTTTATTATGGCATAAGATATCCTAGCAATCATATATTAATTATGTGGCTCTACATATTTTTAGAGATTTAGATTAATTTAGAAATTTATTTTATTGAGTGCTATAAAAATAGATCTATAACATGCTTGTAGATGGATTTGTAGATTCGTGGACGTAGAAGAAATTTTTGAAATATTCTCCTTGATCCGTCAGATCTGAACGAATCTGAATCCAACGTCTGCTTAGAATTTAGTACTTAGGGATGTTATTATGTGCCTAATGGCAAGCAAGAATTTGATTTGCTATTTCATGTTTTAGATTAAGAAGGCTATGTATTTCTTTTTCTTAAGGACCAATTATAATATTCTTTTATGAATAGAAATAAAATTGCAAGTGGTTTTCTAGCTAGCGGTCCTACTCAATTACATATGATGTATCTGTCTTTAATATCGAGCAAAATGGTGAATACATAGAGATATGACCCGATAGTATATGACCTGAGTAGTCTGATAATCTATGGCCTAAGTCTAAGTCATAAGCAAAAGATAGGATTAATAGTAGATATTGGAGAAAATCGGGGGGGGGGACTGGTGTGGTACGTCATTGATTTTTTTAGTGTGTGGCGCATATTATTTGTGAATCATGTCTATCAATTAAGCTTGTAGACATGGGAGTGATAAGTTGCAGATTTCTCTATATATCTAAATTGTATGTAGCTTCCATTGTAGTGATCTATTTGGAAGAGCGCACTGGTAGTATGCTACTTTGGCCCCAAAGTTGTTGATACTAATTAGTGTGCATGTATTGGTGGTCTTCTTTTAATCGGATAGAGACAACTTGAGCGGTTCCAAATTTACTGTATCCGGATGATGTGATTATGGACAAGCTCAAAGCTTTGAAAAGTTTAAGGGAATTCAGACATAAAATTGAAAAGCAAACTGAAAAATTCATTAAGATTGTTCGATCAGATCGAGGAGGTGAATACCTTAGTCTAGAATTCCTGGACTATCTCAAGCAAAATGACATAGTCTCTCAATGGACTCCACCTAGAACACCACAACTCAATGAGATTCCAGAACGGAGGAACTAGACCCTATTAGATGTGGTCTAATCCATGATGAGCTTCACTGACCTTCATAATTTTTTTTGGGGACATAGTCTGGTAACTGCTATGTATTTACTGAATAGGGTTTTCTCTAAAATCATTCCTACCACATCGTATGAGATATGGCATGGTAAGAAACCAAGTCTGAGTCATCTCAAAATTTGGGGTTGTCCGGCTCAAGTCAAAAGATAACAAGCGGACAAGTTAGACTATAGGTCCTTTAGAGCTCGACTCATAGGATATCCTAAGGAGTCATTAGAATATTATTTCTACATTCCAGAAGACCATAACATAATTGTCAATCGGCAAGCCATCTTTCTTGAAAAATAGTTTATTCAAGATGGTGGCATTGGAAAGCAGATCAAGCTCGAGGAGAAAATCTCATAAGAGCAACGAGCTAAGGATCCTATGGAATCAAATTAGGTTGATTCAATACAATCACTACCTCCTCCACCTCATAGATCGAAGAGGATTTTTCATCTTCCTGAGAGCTACTTAGGTACTATTTCAGAGGAAGTAGAGAAAATGTTCCTCATAATTAAGGGGTTCATGGGGATGATCCCAAAACCTATGACGAGGCAATATCAGATATTGACTCTGAGAAATGGTTAGAGATAATGAAGTCAAAAATTAACTCGATGCACTCAAATCATGTCTGAACCTTGGTAGATCCACCGAAAGAAATAATACCTATTGGATGTAAATGGATCTACAAGAGAAAAATTGGTGTAGATGTGAATGTGGAGACATTCAAAGCTAGATTAGTGGCGAAAGGGTATAGTCAGTGCGAAGGAATTGACTATCAGAATATCTTTTTGTTAGTAGCTATGCTAAAATTCATCTGCACATTGCTTGCTATTACAGCCTATTTCGATTATGAAATATGACAAATGGACGTGAAAATGGCATTCTTAAATGGATAGCTTGAGGAAGTTATCTATATGGAACAGCCACTAGGTTTCACATTCAGTGATGTTGATTATAAAGTATGCAAGCTGCAAAGATCCATATATAGACTTAAGCAAGCATCTCGGAGCTGGAGTACTCGTTTTAATGATGTGATCAAATTGTTAGGTTAAGAACGAGGAGGAACCATGTATTTTCAAAATGGTTAGTGGGAGTGCTATTATCTTCCTCATACTGTACATGGATGATATCCTCCTTATTGGAAATGATATTTCCATATTGACCATAGTTAAAATATTATTATCCAATGAATTCTCCATGAAAGATCTAGAAGAAGCATTCTTTATTCTAGGAATTAAGGTCTATAGAGACAGACCGAATAGGATGCTAGGTCTTTCATAGAAGATGTACATAGAGGAAGTGCTAAAGAAGTTTAGCATGGAAATCTCTAAGAGGGGATTGGTATCCTTCAGACATGGCATTCATCTCTCCAACAAAATGTGTCCCAGCACACTTGAAGAGATTGAACACATGAGCAAGATCCATTATGCTTCAACAATAGGGAGCCTCATGTATGCCATGTTATGTATGCTACCTGATATAGTCCATGCTATGAGTGTCATGAGCAGATATCAGTCGAATCCAAATAAAGAACACTGGACTTCTATGAAATGTATCCTTAAGTACTTAAGAAGAACTAAGGATATGATGTTGGTCTTTGGTAATGGAGAACTCCAAGTTTAGGGATATATTGACTCAGATTTTCTATCCAATATAGATGATCGAAAGTCGACATCTGAGAGTCTATTTATGTGTAATGGTGGTGCTATCAGTTGGAAGAGTTCCAAGCAGACAGTGATAGTAGATTCCACCTTGAAAGCAGAGTACATCGCTGCGTCAAAAGCTGTGAAGGAGGTATTTTGGTACAAAAAGTTTGTCGCAAAGATTGGAGTGATACCATTGGATGCCATTACTCTGTACTACGACAGTAATGGTGCCATAGCCCTTGCTAAGAAGTCGAGGTCTCACTAGAAATCTAACTACATAGAGCGGCGATACCACCTCATCCTTGATTACCTTGAGAAAGGTTACGTTAAGGTTAAGAGAGTCGACTCCGCAGACAATGTGGCAGACCCACTTACAAAGCCGTTGGGCCAGTAGAAGATCGAAGCCCACCTTGAGAAGATGGGACTTAGACTTGTAGCCAATTGGCTTTAGGACAAGTGGGAGATTGTTAGATATATGTGCCCTAGAAGCCAGAATTGGCTGACACTTGTAATACACTTCTAGGGGCAAAATTGTAATTTTGACTATAATTAATAAAATGGGTTATTTTCTATCACACCTGTGTATTTAGTGTCTGTGATACATCCTTTGAGTTAATGGTAATGATAATTCATATTTTCAAGAGTTGAAAATTTAAGACATGAATAATCATTATTAACTCATAAACAGCTCCCGACCATAGGATCATCACGAGGATGGTGATTGATCCGGAAGGTTGGTGTACGATCGCTTCTCTTTAGTAGATGAGTCTTGAGTCTACGGTGTGGAGACACCGGAGCGAGAGTACAGGTACTCGTTAGAGAACGAGGGCACTGAGCGTGACCACCTCGAGTAGTCATTAGGAAGTCTACCTTCTCGTCAATGACTGACTCGATGCTGCAGTAGTGTGTCTGGTTCTTTGACCTGAGATGCATCGGCAGTTCACCTTGAGGGTGTTATAGTTTGACTACACCATTACTCGGTCTCCTAGCCATATGGAACCCTGAGGTGTATGTTGGCTATAGCATGTTCATTGTAGGAACTGGATTGCATCAAGATGGGATCTATCTACCTCGGTGGTAGAGGAGCAGCCCTATGATGAATCATGAGAATCAAGTCCTGAAGCCCATGGCCATGGCAGAGTGAAATAATAGAAAGAGTTTCTATTTAGGTTTTCACATTGGACTCGAATCGAATGATTATATCATATGACAGAGACTAGGGTTTGACGAGTTTACCTTAACCCTAATCTGATCGGGGCTCAAGATAGAAGAACTTAATCACACAGGTAGCTGCACCAAGAGGTTCGCATTCAGCTCTGATGGGTTGCCACCATATACTGCTAGGTGTCACTGGTGGATTTTGGGAGCAATTAGAATGATTTAGATGATCGATCATTCTAGCTGTTCGAATCAGAAGAGTTCTGATCCATCGAAAGGAGTTTCGATGATGTCGATGATAGAGATCATGACATATCCCATTACCATACAGAACTGAACCTAACTGGGTCACACAAATAAGGGTTTGAATCTGGTGATCATCAATTGAACTGATCTAGTTCAATTGATCTGAATGAGATTCAATTAGGTTCAAGGAAATCGTGCTAGCACTCGATTGAACCTAACGTTCTTCTTTTACTATCACAAATAAGTTGTCCTGACTGAGCCAAAGGAGTTTGTGCTCAATCAGAGGCCTTCATATGGTCTGAACTGGAGGTTGTCCAAGTTAGAGAAGGTTGTCTTATTTTATAAGACATGACCTACCTGCCATTTTTGGTCACCTGCCACCTGCCATTTTTGATTCCTTTGACTTTGGTCAAAAGTCTGACCTTTGACTGGTCAAATGTTGACCATAGACACTTTGACTTTTGTCCACGTGTCATGCACCTATTGGAGAACTGGTGGGGGCCTGTCCCCCTGCCAGAACCTGGCAAGGAGGAGGGCGCACGCCACCCTAGGCGTGTGCCCAAGTTGGAGGCGCCTTGGAGTCCTTGTTGGACAAGGACTCCACCTCCCTTTTGGATTCCAATCAGAGTTCTACTAAGAATCCAGTTTGACTGGTCTTAGGCACCCTCTAAGGAGGAATCCAGGGGTCTCTATTCCCACCAATCAGATTTAGATCTGATTTCACAAAGGGTTGTGATTGGTTGGGAGGAAGAGGAGTTGGATCACGCTTAGTCTATAAATAAGACCCTGCGCCCAACTCAGATTAAATGCAATTAGAATAGAGATTTCCCACGCCCCAAGGCTGCCTCTCCCCTCTTCCTCCATGCCTAAACTTCTTCCTCCTTCTCCTCTCCACGTCCAAAAGAGTTTTGGACTTAGGTTGGTGCGTTCCAGATCAAAAGAAAGGCGATCAAAAGAAGAAGGCTGCACTGCTGCAAAGGACGACTGCTGATCTTCAAAAGGAGTTTTGAAGATCCTCCAGATCAGATCCAGATCTGAATTTTTGGAGGCGTGATAGAGAAGAAGAGGATCTCCAGATCCAACCTGAGTGGATACCGGTAGAGGCCAGGCGCTTGCGTGGCTAGATCCAGAACCTTCCGCTGCAATCAGGATCATCTACAGGGTAATAGGATTACCCAAATCAGGTAAATTAAATTTGATTTAATTTATCTTATTTTATTTTATTTATTAAAATAATAAGAATCAGATCTGAAACATATCAAGATCTGATTGGGATCAAGAGAAAAATTTTTTGAAATATATCTCTTGATCTGATCAGATCTGGACGAACCTGGACCGGGAAATCAGGATTTCCCTTCAACTGGTATCAGAGCCATGGTTCTAAATTGTTTAGATCATGGTTCATAAATTGTTTAAGATTTTATTTTTTAATTAGAAAATAAAGTGATTTCAGATGTCACATGAGATGTGATCAGATCTGAAATCAAATCAAAAAAAGATTAAAATTAAATGATTTGATCTAGATCTAAGATTAAGAAGATATGCATGACTAGTTCTAGAATAGAATAGTTCTATAGAATAGTTTTGCATGTCTTTGATTTAATCTGATTAAATCATATTTTAGATCTTCTTATTTACTATTTTTTGATATTATAAGTGTTATAATAACATCTGATAAACAGCAAATAAAAAATTATTTAATTTTAAATATCATATGAGATATGATTGATGCATGTCTAGACTAGTTGTAGAATAGTTCTACATAATTATCTAGATTAGAATTTATTTTGATTAGATCAATTTAAATCTAATTTTTTAGATTATTATGAGATAATTTAGATCTGAAAAACATGCATGATTATGATACATGAGATGTATGCAAAATATGCCTTGATTAGATCTAAATTTGTATATATGATATATATGATATAGATCTATACTGTTTTGTAGATTTACATGTTCCTGATTAAGGCGTTCCTCTTGGCCGTCCGGTCATAAGAATGAAGAAGGGTTTAAAGGCCCTCTCTTCCCATTCGATGGGGTGTTCTTATGATGTGTAGGGGTGCTGCGTGTTCGTCCTTAATCAGAAACCCAAAACTTACTTTCTGCAAAACCCTAGATCCTGAAACCCTAGGATTTATTGTGCATATTTTGTTTATGAACCCAACTTAATTAAGAATTAAGTTTATGGAATATTAATTAGGTCTAAAATTGAGAATTTCAGATCTAAGACATATTCATAATACTGGGTTCGGGCTTGGGTAGCTCAATTAGGTCTAAGCGGTTGATCAAACCGAATCAAGAGTTGGTTAGATGGGATCAACAATGCTTAAATTGACCAGCCTAATAGGATTAAGTCTGGGTCAAGATCGAGTCACGATCAAGCAAGACCTAATTAGGCTCAGAGGTTAGAGTCTGGATTGTAGGCTAACCCAATTGGTTCTGACTCAACAATTTGGTGTCTAAGGTAAGTTTGGCACATACGACCGACTGGTTTTTAATTGGAAGCTACTCGACCTGAATGCGTTCTTGTGCGAGTTAATGGCATATTCCTTCCACCGGTCTCACTTACCTGGCCATATCTGTTGACACAGTTCTGATCTGAGGTGGTCAATAATCCGAGCTAACCCATGCCACTAGGTTAGTCATAATTGTTATGACTATGTCAAGTCTAGTTTAATGAGACCTGAAATCAATTCTCCCTAAGAAAAGATTAAGTCTGAAGGTCTTCCACCATTGTAGATGTGCGGGCCCTTCCCGGGGTTGATTGTTCTCGACTGGATACAGTGGCTCAGTTGCACCGGGAAAGATGCAACCATGTCTATTAGGCATTGGATGCTATGGGCTGGAGGATGAGTTGGGCTCAATATTTTGGATACGGTGAGAGACTCCAATTAGGAATCCAGTCTATGCAAATGGTGGGTCTGACTTAACTAAGGAGTGGAATCAATATTTCGATACATGTGAGATTCATGAATTAGAGACCAAGTTTGGGTGCACCATGATTAGAGAATCATTGAACAAGAGTTGTTCACTCATTGGCTAACCCATCACCAATAACTGTTAGCGTGAGGTGATGAGTCAGTTGGTGAGGACCGCACCATCCACTAGAAATCATTAATTATGGAGATTTTTGCATCTCTACAGAGGGAGTGTAGGGAATTTGAGAAAATAGTGGGAGCTAATTTATTTAAAAATAAAATCTCTAAATAAATTGGTCAAGTCTTAATTACAATAATCTAACTAGAAACTTTGACTCTCTATAGGAAAATGTCTGCATCCAACCCACTAGGCACGTATCCTTGGAACACACATAGACTGACCAGACCCAATTATAAAGGATTGGCTCAGGAACTACAAAATTATTTTGGGTTCTGAGAAGTTAACTCATGTATTGGACCAGGACCCTCCCACCTTACCAGCCCAATCCATCTGCTGAACAGAGAGCGTCTCTTAAAAATGGATGGACGAAGATAATAAGGCCAGATACTACATGTTGGGCTCGATGTCTGATGAGCTCCAGCGCCAACATGAAGATATCGGGACTGCTCGCCAAATGTTGGCTCACCTGTAAGGAGATGTTTGGTGAACAGAGTCGCGCAGCCAAATATCAAGTCACTAAATGACTTTTTAAGGCTAAGAATGCATGATGGGCAGTCAGTCCAAGATCACTTGTCTGATGATGATCAAGGACTTGGAAGAGCTTGAGAAGCTCGGTGTGAAGTTAGACTCAGGATCTGCAGAATGATATTAATTCTGCAATCCTTGACTGATGCATATGGGCAATTCATCATGAATTACCATATGCATAAACTTCAAAATTCCTCTGGCCGAACTTAATGAACATGCTGGTTACTGCTGAGCTTTCTATGAAAGGTTCTAAAGGCTCAGTTCTTGCTATGGAATGGACTTCTTCCAAAAGAAAAGTCTTATTGGAAAGAAAAAGAAGTCTGTGAAAAAGGCAAAAGATGGAAGGAGGAAAAGAAGAAGAAGGCAGAGCTGAAGAAGAAGGCCGCTGACAAAGGAAAGTGTTTCCATTGCAACAGCGACGGCCATTGGAAGCGGAACTGCCCTACTTACCTGGCCACCCTAAAGAACAAGAAGGAAGGTCCTTCTGGAGGTATGCTCGTTATTGAGTCTAACCTTACGGTTTCTTCTGCATCCAGTTGGGTGCTTGACTCTGGTTCTAGTGCTCATCTGTGCACTTCTATGCAGGGTCTTGAGGATAGCAGGAGGCTGAGGGATGGAGACATGATCCTACGCATCGGTAATGGAGCAAGAGTTGCTGCAGTAGCCGTGGGAACATACCCTCTTCGATTACCATCTGGTTTAGACTTAGTTTTAAAAGACTGTTATTATGTGCCTGCAGCTAGCAGGAATTTGATTTCTATTTCATGCTTAGCACTAGAAGGCTTATGTGATTACCTTCTTTAAGGACCATTGTAACATTCTTTATGAAAGAAATAAAATTGCAAATGGTTTCCTTATTAATGGTCTTTATCAGTTACATATTGATGTATCTGTTCTAACTATCGAGCAAAACGTGAATGCCAAACGACCTAGGGATAGTCCAAATGATAGATATCTATGGCACCTGAGATTAGGTCATATAGCAGAAGATAGGATCAACAAATTGGAGAAAAATGGGCTATTGAGTCCATTGACTTTTGAGTCATATCCAACTTGTGAATCTTGTCTTCAAGGCAAAATGACTAAACTCCCTTTTGTTGGACATGGGGAAAGGGCCACAGATCTCCTTGCCCTAGTACATACTGATGTGTGCGGCCCATTTGATGTGCCGGCTAGAGGCAATTTTGTCTACTTCATTAACCTTTATCCTATGATTTATCTAGGTATGGGTATGTGTATCTTATGAGACATAAGTCTGAAGCTTTTGAAAAATTCAAAGAATTCAGACATGAAGTAGAAAAACAAACTTGGATCCATTAAGGTTCTTCGATCAGATCGAGGAGGTGAATACCTTAGCCGAAAATTCCTAGACTATCTCAAGAAAAATGGCATAGTCTCTCAATGGACTCCACCAGGAACACCTCAACTCAATGGGATTTCAGAACGGAGGAAATCGGACTCTATTAGATATGGTCCGATCCATGATGAGCTTCACAGACCTTCCTGATTTTCTTTGGGGACACTCATTGTTAACTTCAATTATCTACTGAATAGGGTTCCTTCTAAAACCATTCCTACCACACCGTATGAGATATGCACGGTAAGAAACCAAGTCTGAGTCATCTCAGAATTTAGGGTTGTCCGGCTCATGTCAAAAGATAACAAGGATCTTTAGATCTTTATATTTATAGGATATCCTAACATGAGAGTTAATGGTAATTGATAATTCATGAGCTTTTCAAGTTGAAATTTAAGACATGAATATCATTTATTAACTCATAAAATTCCCGACCATAGGATCATCACGAGGATGGTGATGATCCGGAAGGTTGGTGTACAATCACTTCTCTTTAGTAGATGAGTCTTGAGTCTACGGTGTGGAGACACCGGAGCGAGAGTACAGGTACTCGTTAGAGAACGAGGGCACTGAGCGTGACCACCTCGAGTAGTCATTAGAAAGTCTACCTTCTCATCAATGACTGACTCGATGCTGCAGTGGTGTGTCTGGTTCTTTGACCTAAGGTGCATCGATAGTTCACCTTGAGGGTGTTATAGTTTGACTACACCATAACTCGGTCTCCTAGCCATATGGAACCCTGAGGTGTATGTTGGCTATAGCATGTTCATTATAGGAACTGGATTGCATCAAGATGGAATCTATCTACCTCGGTGGTAGAGGAGCAGCCCTATGATGATCATGAGAATCAAGTCCAGAAGCCCATGGCCATGGCAGAGTGAAATAATAGAAAGAGTTTCTATTTAGATTTTCACATTGGACTCGAATCGAATGATTACATCATATGACAGAGACTAGGGTTTGACGAGTTCACCTTAACCCTAATCTGATCGGGGCTCAAGATAGAAGAACTGAATCACACAGGTAGCTGCACCAAGAGGTTCGCATTCAGCTCTGATGGGTTGCCACCATATACTGCTAGGTGTCACTGGTGGATTTTGGGAGCAATTAGAATGATTTAGATGATCGATCATTCTAGCTGTTCGAATCAGAAGAGTTCTGATCCATCGAAAGGAGTTTCGATGATGTCGATGATAGAGATCATGACATATCCCATTACCATACAGAACTGAACCTAACTGGGTCACACAAATAAGGGTTTGAATCTGGTGATCATCAATTGAACTGATCTAGTTCAATTGATCTAAATGAGATTCAATTAGGTTCAAGGAAATCGTGCTAGCACTCGATTGAACCTAACGTTCTTCTTTTACTATCATAAATAGTTGCCCTGACTGAGCCAAAAGAGTTTGTGCTCGATCAGAGGTCTTCACTTGGTCTAACTAGAGCTTCTCCAGGTCAAAAAAGGGTTGTCTTATTTTGTAAAATAATACCTACCATTTTTGGTCACCTACCATTTCTCGTCCTTTGACTTTGGTCAAAAGTTGACCTTTGACTGGTCAAATGTTGACCATTGATACTTTGACTTTTGTCCATGTGTTACACACCTATTGAAGAGCTGGTGGGGACTTGTCCCCCTGCCAGAACCTGGCAAGGAGGAGGGCGCACGCCACCCTTGGCGTGTGCCCAAGCAGGAGGCGCCCAGGAGTCCCTGTTGGACAGGGACTCCATCTCCTTTTTGGATTTTGATTAGACTTCTCCTAAGAACCAAGTTTGATTGGTCTTAGGTGCCATCTAAGGAGGAATCCAAGGGACTTTATTCCCACCAATCAGATTTAGATCTGATTTCATAAAGGGTTGTGATTGGTTGGGAAGAAGAGGAGTTGGATCACGCATAGTCTATAAATAAGACCCTGCGCCCAACTCAAAAAACATCTGAGAATTCTCCATGCCCCAATGCTGGTTCTCTCCTCCTCCTCTATGCCAAGCCCATATTCTCCCTCTCCTCTCCATGCCCAAAGTGGTTTGGGATCTTGGTTGGTGCAATCCAGATGAGAGAAAGGTGACAGAAAGCTAGAAGGCTGTGCTGCTGCAAAGGACAACTGCTGATCTTCGAAAGGTGTTTTGAAGATCCTCCAAAGTAGATCCAGATTTAATTTTTGGAGAGGTGATAGAGAAGAAGAGGATCTCTAGATCTAGCCTGAGTGGATACCGGTAGAGGCCAGGCACTTGCGTGGCTAGATCCAGAACCTTCCGCTGCATACAGGATCATCAACGGGTAATAGGATTACCCATATCAAGGTAAGTTAAATCTGATTTAATTTATCTGATTTTATTTTGATTTTTAAAATAATAAGAATCAGATCTAAAATATTCTAATCTGATTAGGATCAAGAAAAAAAAAATTAAAATATATCTCTTGATCTATCAGACCTGAACGAACCTGGACCGAGAAATTAGGATTTTTCTTCACTCGGCTCCTTAGCAAGGGCTATGGCACCATTATTGTCGTAGTACAGAGGAATTGTATCTGATGGCATTACTCCGATCTCTATAGCAAACTTCTTGTACCAGAATGCTTCCTTCGTAGCCTCTAATGCAGCGATATATTCTACTTCCATGGTAGAATCTGCTATCACGGTTTGCTTGAAACTCTTCCAGCAGTCAGCACCACCATTGCACATAAACAGACTCCCAGATGTCGACTTTCGATCATCTACATCAGATATAAAATCCAAGTCTGTATATCTTTGGACTTGGAGTTCTCTGTTACCGAAAACCAACATCATATCCTTAGTTCTTCTTAAGTACTTAAGGATACATTTCACAGAAGTCCAGTGTTCTTTACCTGGATTTGACTGATATCTACTTGTGACACTCACAACATGGGCTATATCAGGTCGTGTACATAGCATGGCATACATGAGGCTCCCTATTGCAGAAGCATAAGGGATCTTGCTCAAGCATTCTATTTCCTCAGGTGTGCTGGGACACATCTTCTTGGAAAGATGAATACCATGTCTGAAGGGTACTAATCCCCTCTTAGAGTTTTCCATACTAAACCTCTTTAGTACTTTTCTATGTACATATTCTGTGAAAGTCCTAGCATCCTATTCGGTCTATCCCTATAGACCTTAATTCCTAGAATAAAGGATACTTCTCCTAGGTCTTTCATGGAGAATTCTTTGGACAACCATATTTTGACTATCGTCAACATGGGAATATCATTCCCAATAAGGAGGATATCATCCACGTACAATACGAGGAAGACAACAGTGCTTCCACTGATCTTTTTGAAGACACATGGTTCCTCTTCATTTTTGATGAAACCAAATATTTTGATCACATCATTAAAATGAGTATTCCAGCTCCAAGATGCTAGCTTAAGTCCATATATGGACCTTTGCAACTTGCATACATTGTGATCAGCATCACTGGATGTGAAATCTAGCAGCTATTCCATATAGATATCTTCCTCAAGGTATCCATTTAAGAATGCCATTTTCATGTCCATTTGCCATATTTCATAATCGAAATAGGCTACAATAGCAAGCAATGTGTGGATGGATTTTAGCATAGCTACTGGCAAAAAAGTATCCTGATAGTCAATGCCTTCACGTTGACTATACCCTTTTGCCACTAATCTAGCTTTGAATGTCTCTACATTTCCATCTGCACCAATTTTTTTCTTATAGATCCATTTACACCCAATAGGTACTATATCTTTTGGTAGATCTACCAAGGTCCAGACTTGGTTTGAGTGCATTGAGTCAATTTCTAACTTCATTGCCTCTAGCCATTTCTCGGAGTCGATATCCGATATCATCTCGTCATGGTTTTGGGATCATCACCATGAACCCCATTACCTATGAGGAACATTTTCTCCACTTCCTCTAAAATAGTACCTAAGTACCTCTCAGAGGGATGGAAAACCCTTTCCGATCTATGAGGTGGAGGAGGTAGTGATTGTATCAGCTCAATCTAATTTGGTTCCATTTGGTCCTTAGCTCATTGCTCTTATGAGACTTTCTCCTCAAGCTTGATCTATTTTCCAATGCCACTATCTTGAATAAACTATTTTTCAAAAAAGATGGCATCTCGACTCACAATCACATTGTGATCTTCTAAAATGTAGAAATAATATCCTAATGACTCTTTAGGATATCCAATAAATCAAGCTCTAAAAAATCTATAGTCTAACTTATCTGCTTGTTGTCTTTTGACATGAGCCAGACAACTCTAAATTTTGAGATAACTCAGACTTGATTTCTTACCATGCCATATCACATATGGTGTGGTAGGAATAATTTTAGAAGAAATCCTATTCAGTAAGTACATTACAGTTAACAGACTATATTCCTAAAAAAAAATCAAGAAGGTCTGTGAAGCTCATCATGGATCGGACTATATCTAATAGGATCTGATTCTTCCATTCTGACATCCCATTGAGCTAAGGTGTTCCAGGTAGAGTCCATTGAGAGACTATGCCATTTTTCTTGAGATAGTCTAGGAATTTTTGACTAAGGTATTCACCTCCTCAATCTGATTGAAGAACCTTAATGGATTTTTCAGTTTGCTTTTCTACTTCGTGTCTAAATTTCTTGAACTTTTCAAAAGCTTCAGACTTATATCTCATAAGATACACATATCCATACCAAGATAAATCATCGGTAAAGATTATGAAGTAGACAAAATTGCCTCTAGCCGACACATCAAATAGGCCGCACACATTAGTATGTACTAGGGCAAGAAGATCCATGGCCCTTTCCCCATGTCCTACAAAAGGAAGCTTAGTCATTTTGCCATGAAGACAAGATTCATAAATTGGATATGACTTGGAAGTCAATGGACTCAATAGCCTTAGGTGCCATAGATACCTATCATTTGGACTATCTCTAGGTCATTTTGATTTTATGGCATTCACATTTTGCTCGATATTAAAAATAGATACATCAATATGTAACTAATAAAGATCGTTAATAAGAAAACTACTTGCAATTTTATTTCTTTCATAAAGAATGTTACAATGGTCCTTAAGAAAACTAGTTACATAGCCTTCTTGTGCTAAACATGAAACAGAAATCAAATTTCTGCTTGCTGTAGGCACATAATAACAATCTTTTAATGCTAAGCCTAAACCAGATGATAGTTGAAGAGGGTATGTTTCCACAGCCACAGCAGCAACTCTTTCTCCATTTTTTATGCATAGGATCATCTCACCATCCCTCAGCCTCCTGCTATCCTTAAGATCCTACATGAAAGTGCACAAATGAGCACTAGAACTAGAGTTAAGCACCCAACTAGATGTAGAAGAAATCATAAGGTTAGACTCAATAACGAGCATACCTTCAGAAGGACCTGGCTCCTTCTTATTCTTCAAGGTGGCCAGGTAAGTAGGGCAGTTCCACTTTCAGTGGCCATCAGTGTTGCAATGAAAATACTTTTCTTTGTCAGTGGCCTTCTTCTTTAGCTCTGCCTTTTTCTTTTTTCCTCCTTCTATCTTTTGCTTTTTCACAGACTTCTTCTTCTTTTCAAAAGACTTTCTCTTGGAAGAAGTCCATTCCATAGCAAGCATTGAGCCTTTAGAACCTTTTATAGAAAGCTCGACAATAACCAGCATATTCATAAGCTTGGCCAGAGAATTTTGAAGTTTATGCATATGGTAGTTCATGATGAACTGTCCATATGCATCAGTCAAGGATTGCAGAATTATATCATTCCATAGATCCAGGTCCAACTTCACACCAAGCTTCTCAAGCTCTTCCAAATCCTTAATCAGCATCAGATATCTTGGACTGACTGCCCATCACGCATTTTAGTCTTGAACAATCGTTTAGTGACTTGATACTTGGCTGCGTGACTCTATTCACCAAACATCTCTTATAGGTGAGCCAACATTTGGCGAGCAGTCCTGATATCTTCATGTTGGCACTGAAGCTCATCAGACATCGAGCCCAACATGTAATATCTGATCTTGTTATCTTCATCTATCCACTTATTAAGAGACATTCTCTGTTCAGTAGATGAACGAGCTGGTAAGGTTGGGGGATCCTAATCCAATATATGAGTTAACTTCTCGAAATCCAAAATGATTCTGAAGTTCCAGAGCCAATCCTTGTAATTAGGTCCGGTCAGTCTATGGGTGTCCAGGATACGTACTAGTGGGTCGGAAGCAGATATTTTTCTATAGAGAGTCAAAGTTTCTAGTTAGATATTATAATTAAGACTTGATCAATTTATTTAAGAATTTTATTTTTAAACAAATTAGCTTCTACTATTTTCTCGAATCCCTACACTTCCTCTGTAGAGATGCAAAAATCTCCATGATTAATGATTTCTAGTGGGTGGTGCGATCCCACCAACTGACTCATCACCTCACCTAATAGTTATTGGTGATGGGTTAGCTAATGAGTGAATAACTCTTGTTCAATGATTCTCTAATCATGGTTCATGCAGACTTGATCTCTAATTCATGAATCTCACCATGCCCAAAATATTGATCCACTCCTTAGTTAAGTCAGATCCACCATTTGCACAGATTGAATTCTTAATTGAGTCTCTTACCATATTCAAAATATTGAGCTCAATCCATCCTCCAATCTATAGCATCCATTGTCTAATAGATATTGTTGTATCTTTTCGGTGCAACTGAACCACTATAACCAACCGAGAACAATCAACCCCAAAAAGGACGCACACATCTACAATGGTGGAAGACCTTAGACTTAATCTTTTCTTAGGAAAATTTCATTTAGGTCTCATTAAACTAGACTTGACATAGTCATAACAATTATGACTAACCTAGTGGCATAGGTGAACTCAGATTATTGACCACCTCATATCAGGACTGAGCCAACAAATATGGCTAGGTAAGTGAGACCAGTGGAAGGGATATGCCATTAATTCGATAAGAACGCAATCAAATTGAGTAGCTCCTAATTAAAAACTAATCGATCGTATCTGCCAAACTTACCTTAGATATCAAATTATTGAGCCAGAACCAATCGGGTAAACCTACAATCCAGACTGTAACCATTGAGCCTAATTAGGTCTTAGCTTGATCGATTACTCATGTGATTCGATCTTGACCCAGACTTAATCCTATTAGGTTGGTCAATTTAAACACTCTTGATTCCATCTAACCAACTCTTGATTTGGTTTGATCAACCGCTTAAACCTAATTGAGCTACCCAAGCTCGAACTCAATTTTATGAATATGTCTTAAATCTAAAAATTATTAATTTTTAGACTTAACATATTTCATAATCTTAATTCTCAATTAAGTTTAGGGTTCACAATATGTAAATAAAATCCTAGGGTTTCAGGATCTAGGATTTTGTAGAAAATAAGTTTTTGGGTTTCTGATTAAGGACGAACGCGCAGCACCCCTACACATTATAAGAACACCCCATTGAATGGAAGGAGAGGGCATTTAAACCCTACTTTATTCTTATGATCGGACGGCCAAGGGGAATGCCTTAATCAGAAATATAAAAACTACAAAACTTGTTAGATCTACATCATATATCTCATATGTAAAATTGATCTAACTATAAACATGTTTTACATACATCTCATGTATCATATCATGCATATTTTTAGATCTAAATTATCTCATAATCATCTAAAAAATTAAATTTAAATTGATCACATCAAAATAAATTCTATTCTAAATAATCATGTAAAATAATTCTACAACTAGTCTAAACATGCATTCATCATATCTCATATGAACAAAAATTAAATAACTTTATTTTTTATTTTTTAGATCTTATTATAATATTTATAATATCAAAAAATAGTAAATAAATAGATCTAAAAATTATAACTTAATCAAATTAAATTATGATCATGCATGACTATAGATAGAACTTTCTATTTTACAACTAGTCATGCATCTTGTAGAACTTAGATCTAAATTATTTAATTTTTTTAATTTTTTTGATTTTAGATCTAATCACATATCATGTGACATTTGAAATCATCTAATTATTAGATTAAAATTAAATTTAAATTATTTATAAAAATTTGGCTCTGATACCAGTTGAAGGAAAAAATCTATTTTTTTGGATCAGATTCGTTCAAATCTGATTTGACCAAGTTGAATATTTTAAAATTTTTCTCTTAGACCTAAATCAGATCTAATACTTTTTAGATTTAATTTGATAGATCTAATAAAATAAAATAAATTAAATTAAATTAGATTTAATTTATATCTTATTCTTGGGTAATCTTATTATCCTGTGATGATCCTACTGATTGCCTAGGGTTTTGGATGTAGCCACGTAATCGCCTGACCTCTACCGGTATCCACTCAGGCAAGATTTGGATATCTCCTCCTTCTCAATCTTTTCTTCAAAGATTAGATCTGGATGTTATCTTGAAGGTCTTCAAAACAACTTTTGAAGATCCGATGTCGTCTCTTGCAGTAGTGCTGCCTTCTTCCTTTCTTGTCATCTTTTTCTTGTTAGGATTGCACCAAACTGAAGTCCAAAGCCCCTTGGGCATAGAGAGGAGAGAGAAGATCAGAAGTAGGCATGGAGGAGAGAGGGAGATGGCTATGTGGCATGGGCAATGGGAGAATCTCTCCAAACCTAGGTGCAGACAGGATTTATATAGATCCTACTGCACCATGCAGTGCCACATCATCCTAGCCAATCACATCTCTTCATGCAATCAGATCTAAATCTGATTGGCAAGATGACATCACCTAATCTAATCAGATGAGAGCCCCTCTCCAACATCCTTAGGTGGCGCTAAGACTGGTCAAAGTGGAGTCTTTGGCACCACCTAGTTTGATGCCAAGAAACAACCTAGAGTCCCATCTGTATGGGACTTCAGGCATCCTTATCCTTGGGTGCATGCCTCCCTAGGCATGCACCCCCTCCTTTTCTTTTTCTAATAGGGGGACAAACCCCTATCTACTCTCCTATGGATGCACGACACATGGGCAGATGTCTAAGTGTCAAAGATCAACATTTGACCAAAGTCAAAATACAAGAATTAGCAGATGATGAAAAATAGCAGGTGTTGTCTCAAATTTATCTCATAAATTAAGACAACCATTTTCTAACCTAGACAAACTCCAGTCAGATCAAGTAAAGGTACCTGAATGAGTCCAAACATATTTGGCTCAGTTGAGACAATATTTAATGATTGTTGAAGGAGAACTTTAGGCTTAATCGTATGCTAGCACGATTTTCTTGAACCTAATTGAATCTAATTCAAATCAATTGAACTGGATTAGTCCAATTGATGATATCCAGATCCAAACCCTTGTTTGTATGATCCAATTAGGTTTAATTCTATATGGTAATGAGATATGTCGCGATCTCTATCATCGACATCTTCGAAATACCTTCCAATGAATCAGAACTTTTCTGATTTAGACAACTAGAATGATTGATCATCTAAATCATTCTAATTGCTCCAAAAATCTACCAATGACACCTAGCAATATATGGTGGCAATCCATCAGAACTAAAAATGAACCTCTCGGTGTAGTTACATGTGTGATTAAGTTCTTCTATCTTGAGCCCCTATCAGTTTAGGGTTAAGGTGAACTCGTCAAACCCTAATTTCCATCATATGAATTAATAATTCGATTCAAGTCCAATGTGAAAATCTTAATAGAAACTCTTTCTATCATTTCACTCTACCATGGCCATAGGCTTATGGACTTGATTCTCATGATCATCATAGGGCTGCTCCTCATCTACCAAGGTAGATAGATTCCCTCTTGGTGCAATCCAATTCCTACAATAAACATGCTATAGCCAACATACACCTCAGGGTTCCAGATGGCTAGGAGACCGAGTCATGATGTAGTCAAACTATAACACCCTCAAGGTGAACTATCGATGTACCTTAGGTCAAAGAATCAGATACACCACTGTAGCTTCAAGCCAGTCATCGATGAGAAGGTAGACTTTCTTATGACTGCTCGAGGTGGTCACGCTTAGTGTCCTCATTCTCTAACGAGTACCTGTACTCTCACTTCGGTATTTCTACATCGTAGACTCAAGACTCATCTACTATAAAGAAGTGATTGTACACTAACCTTCCAGATCAATCACCATCCTCATAACGATCCTATGGTTGAGAGCATTTTATGAGTTAATAATGAAAATTCATGTCTTAAATTTTTAACTCTTGAAAATAAGAATTATCATTGCCATTAACTCAAGGAATGTATCACAGACAATGAATACACATTGTGATAGAAAATAACTTATTTTATTATTTATAGTTAAAATTATAATTTTGTTCATAGAAGTGTATAATAAGTGTCAGTCAATTCTGGCTTCTAAGGCACACATATCTAACACCAACGACTACAGAACTCGTCAAAGATATGATGAACTTCATCCGACCAAACTTGAACAATGAATAGAGTTGTTAACTAATTCTTGTCCTGGTATTAGCAGAACCCCATCGAATATTAAATTCTAGCACCGTCTGATTTTGTTTATGGTAGATCTTGAGAGCAGCCGAATTCTTTCACAGCAGATAGTATGCCTCATCAATCTTACATCAGGAACCTCGTCCAGCCAAATTTCTCATCAGTCAAATTCCATTTTGGTTGAACTCCTTTGCTCTACTTTATGGATAGCGGCCGACCTTAAAAGTAGTCGAGTTCCTTCATTCCTTTCTAATGATTATATAACTAGCTAGCTTGTATCGTACATATCGGTCAGGCATGTTTGAACAGTAACAGGACCTCATCGTCAGCATAAGTCCACCAATCCAAAATAAATAGCAACCACTCCATAAACAATGAATCTTAGTACTCCTTCAATCTGAACTTCAGGCTAACCTCGACTATTGGCTGAACTTCCTCCGAAAGGTAGGATAATGATTCTAATCAAAGGATCCATTGTCTTCTCCAACTTTTAGTCTAGAATAGTTGTCCACTCTTGACCAATCTTGAAGGCCATGGAATTCTTTAAGACTGTTGCAGACAGCACCAATAGACTGATCGATTGCATGTTCACCATCTGATTATCTGACAGATGATCTTCAACTTTGATTGATCAAACTTTGAGTTCTTCTTCCTAGCATGAACAGCTTGCTAACGAATGTAGAAATCTTCAATCTCTTGTCCGAACTTCAATAAATTAACTCCAACTACCTACAAGTCATGATAAATGATAGCCCACTCTCCATAACAAACTCCACGTGGCTCGAACGGTCTACTGATATTCTATTATGGCTGTCACTTTCATTTTGTTATGAGCTCTACCTATATAAGGGATCCTCCAATACATTTCCTTCTCTAAGCACTAAGCTCTTCTCTCTGCTCTAAATTCTTCTTAGTACTCCATTCTTTTTAGCCAGAGAACTAACTTGACCATTGAAGGATCCTACCAGAGCCAACTCTGGCTAGGACTTTTATCTTGCACATCTCATTGGTGGCCTCATCTTCTCTAGCTCCAGTGAACTCTGGCATCAGCACCATTTTCTGCACTAACAATACCAACAATCACCATCCATTATCTATCACTTCCAAGGCAGCCAAGCAAGAACAAATTTTTCTTTCAAGCTCATTGGATCCTTAGCATACCTGCAAAATTACTTCACAACTTTTGGTACCCAAGTCATCTTGGGTCTATAGGAGTTAGTGTTCAAGATTTCTTTTGGAACCCAAATTTGTTTAATCAAAATTTAGCCAATTCATTTAAAATTGCATTCCAAGATCTTATGGCTAGTTTGATTACATTTAAAGTACTTAATAAAATGATCTTTAGTTGAAGCTCAAGTGATAATATTTTTAGCATTTTGCTATTTTCTTGATATATTAAAATGGGTTTCCACTTTGTTGAAAATAGTCTCTTTAGTTTTTACCATAGATTGAAGATTTTGAAAGCAAATTATAAACTTTTCAGCTATAGATTTCAAAATCTCAACATCTTTTCTTAATTTCTTATTTTCTCCCAAGAGCTCTTTCTTTTCATTTAAAAGATTTTTATTTTTTTAGGGATGATTTTAAAATATAAATTTCCTTCTTAAGCTCAACATTTCTTTAACTAAAGAACTTTCAGATTTAATCAAATCTTCTTTTCCTTTAGTTAAAAAGTTCTTTTCTTTTATTAAATTAGAATTATCCCTTTTAAGCTCCCTACTTTTCTGTCTTAACTTTTTAAATTTATGCATTAGTTCATTGGAGGCATCAAGTAGTTCATCAAATATAAAATTAGATAAGTTTTTAGAATTTATCTTATCCTCCAAGGCCATGAGGCAAAGATTCTCATTTTCCTCTTCTTCATTCGAGCTTGACGTGTCACCACTTTTCCAAATTTCTAATAAGATATTTTTCTTCTTTTCTTCCTTCTACGTCATATCTTTCTTCATGAGAAACTTCTTGAGTTTTTTTGAAAGAAGTATTATGTCCTCATCATCTTCTTCTTCATTTTCCTCCAACTCATCACTTTCTAGAAAATTAGTAGTAGACTTGAAGGTGATGGTCTTCATTTTCTTTGGCTCCTCTTCTTCTTTTTGGACCATATGCATCTCATGGGTCATAAGAGAACCCATGAGCTCTTCTAGAGATATCTTGGTGAGATTCTTTGCTTCTTATATTGCCGTCACCTTAGCTTCCCGTTCTTTAGGTAAAAACCTAAGCACCTTGCAAATAAGATCATAGTTAGAATAAGTTTTGCCTAGGCCATTTAAAGCATTTATAATTTCAATAAATTTGATGAACATATTGGAAATAGACTCATGTTTTTTCATTTTGAGCATTTTATATTTATAAACAAGCAAGTTAATTTTAGATTCTGACTTGGCTTGTTCCTTCATTAGTTATTTCTAATATATTCTAAATTTCTTTAGCCAATGTGCAAGATAATATTCTATTAAACTTATACACATCTAAAAAACAATAAAGTACATTGATGGCTTTTGCATTTAATTGACCCATCTTTTTATCGAATTGATCCCATTCCTTTTTCGGTTTGGGAAGAGTTATACCATTTACAATTTTTATGGATGTGTGGTCCTCTAGTTATGATTTCCCATAAATTATAGTCTAAAGCTTATATGAAGATTCCTATTTTAATTTTTCAAAAAGTATAGTTGGTGCTATCAAATAGAGGTAGTCTAGAAGTGGATTGGCCCTCAATAAAAGAAATACCACTTGGGATTGTCATTTGATCTTTGCCCTTGATGGTTAGGTCAATAATTAATAACAAAGCATCTACTCTGATACCACTTGTTGCTCAAAGATAGCAATCTAAAAGGGAGGGTGAATTAGGTTTATAAAATTTTGGCCAAATTTAACTCTAAATAAATATGTGCCTTACTTAATTTAATTTAATATGATTGAAAGCATATGCAATGAAATCAAAAGTGAATGAACTTGAGTGTTTGTGAAGAATAAGCAATGTATAGCAGTAGAATTAAAAGCAACTAGATTATGCAAATATGTAAAGCAAATAAAGTAAGTAAGGAAGGCTAAAAAACTACAATATAAATACATAAAGATTTTATAGTGGTTCGGAGCAACCCATTCCTATGTCCACTTTCCAAGCTTTTCTTAGGAGTTCTACTATAATCCATAGATTATAGTGCATTTATTTTATCTCGGGATTACAAATAAATCCAATTGATTTTATCGAACTCACCAACCATAACCCTACACCGATAGCTTTTTTAGATTTACTATCAATCCAGTTAATTTTAACTTAGGAGCACCAACTATAATCTTTTATACCGTCCAATTACAGACTTGGACTAGCCTACATCTTAAGTTTCTTTTTTTTCAAAGAAACTTATAAAGAAACACAAATACAAGTATAAGAATTCATCATAAAAACAAAAAAGAAAAAGGAACACTTTTGAAGCTCGAAGAAGTGGCAGAATATATGCTCTTTTGAAGCTTTACTTCTCTTTAAATGATGCTGAGAGATAGCTTGTGATATTATGGAAGATAACTCTTGAATGCCCTCTAAAATTAATGCTTGGTTCCTCTATTTTTCTTCTTTTCTTGATGTATCATAAAAAACTCTTAAATCCAAAATAATTTTACTTTAAAATCTCTTAATCTTATTTTTTAAATATTTTTCTAGTCTTTAATACTCTTGGTGATGGCTGGAAGATTAGTTCTAGTCATTGGAAGCCTTAAACTAGCTATTGGAGTAGAGAAATAGCCGTTTGAAAAGCTATAAGAAACTAACCATTATGCCTATCCCATGCTCTGGGGTCGACACTTTCTGCTCTAAGGTTGATACATTTTAATCTAGGGTCGACATCTTTGCTCTAGGGTCAGCACTTGGACTGCACTCAAAAAATTCAACTTTCTGTTTTCAGTTTTTATACAATAGAGATTGATCCATGGGTCGATCCTTTCACCAGAGGTCGACCCATGGGTGGACTATTTTGTGAGGCCATACAAAAACAATATGTCGAAACCATGCCAAGCTGTCCTATTTAAAAAGGGTTGATCCTTTTTGTCGAAACATATTTTTCTTCATTTTTTGACTTTCAAATATTTCCAAATTCTCCAAAAATTTCAAACTCTTCTCTAATGCTCTTGAGGCTTCCGAAAAATATTATCTTGATCTCTAACTTGATGAAATGATAGCTTTTGACTTTCTCCAAGCATCTTTATCAATTTAACTTTCAAAATCTTTCAAATTAATTTTTTTTATAATGAGTCATCTAAATTTATGAAAATTTCTTCTTTTAATTGCTTTGACTTGACATCTTGAGAGAATTTCTTCCAAAGATAATTTCTTCAATATGAGCATTTAAAAAATTCTATATTCAATCTTGAAATACATGATTAGTAATATTTTTACTCAATATTTGTAATCATTAAAATTAATCATAGGATCAACAATCTCTTCTTTTTTAATGATGATAAAATTTTGAGTATATGCATAATAAAAATAAATAATGTATTTCAATATATTTTGCTAATATGTATCATGAAGTACTAGATCAAACACATGAATGCACTCTTCATGTCTTAATTAGTCTTTAGTTCATTGCACATATTTAGTTTATTACGCATATTTCATATACTCATTTTAAATTAATATTTTAATTTAACTCAATGAGTATTAAGATTTTAAATATCAAATTTATTGAGTTTCTTAAGTATTAATTCTTCAAGCATATACTCAACATCCCTCTCCTCCTTTTTGACAACATTAAAAAGCTCATGAAAAGGTTGAATAAAAATTATCAAAATCAATAGTATTTAAGAATGTATCAAAATAAGAGATATGTTAAATTTAGAAAATAAATTCCAGTGAATTCTCTTCTCTTTGAAAACTTGTCTTTTGATTCAAAATATACTTCAAAAAATTTTTTTCTTTTCAAAAATTAGCTTGAATTCAAATATCAAAGGCTCTTCCTCTTTTTGAATGAACATGACTTTTTAATCAGATTTTTAAATATGCACTTGTAAGTTATAAGAGAAATAGAGCTTTTCAAAAGATTTGAACATGAAATCAAGCATAATATGTACATCAATATTCATTCTTTTTTTCTTAATACAAATTCATCATTTAAATTCAAAAAAGATATTATCGAGAATATATCGAGCAAATCAATGATAGTATCCAAGCAAATGAGAGTTATATTTTTAAATTTATTTCTTGAGTAAAAATTATTTTGATATAACTGAAGGAACTAGATCTAGAGTTTCATAGGTAGATCTTGAAATTTTTTCAAGATCTTGTAGTGGAAGATTTAAATAAATCTAAAATTTATTTAAATAATTATGTAAACATCTAGATCTCAGATCTATTATATGATTAAGATATGATATTAAATTAAAAATTAAAATCAAATAAGAAAGAAAAAGATTGATCAAATCAATCTAGATCTACACTACATCAAATGCAGATATGAAGTTTATAGATCAGATCTATTACCTAAGCAAGTTAGACGTTCTAACTTGCTAATCCAGACTTGAAGATGAAGTCATGAGCTACACACATGCTTGGCCTCTAGGAGTCATCCACATGAGCCTACGATCTCTGATCTGAAGTTTGATACAGAAAATCAGCACAGCATGCTAGTACTGTGTTGATCCTTCTTCGACGGTCGATCTGATGCTCTCTTCTTTAAAATTTGGACTCTCCAAAATATGAGAAGGAAGATAAGAGTTCGCAGATCTAAGATTCTCTCAAAAAAAACTCAAAAAAAAGGAGGAGAGATTGAAAATAAAATAGCCCTAGAAGAAGACCCTCTTCTTCTTCTCTTTTCTCTCACCTAGACACATAGTTTGGTGCCTATGGAACCCCCATGCCCAAGGACCCTCTTCCTCTGATTTTTGCACACCCCAAACCTATCCCAAAGCTCTATATTTACAAAAAAATTAGAATAAAATTTATCTAATAAATAGGGAAAAAGAAGAGTCTAAGTTAGGTCAAATTTCTAGACAAGGAATATCCAAATATGAAAAATTGTTGGGGCGCCCAACTTTTGGATGCCTCCTCCATAATTTTTGGCATGGATCAGTAAGGGAGGGTGCATAAAAAAGGAGATTATTTTCATGAAATAAGAGAATAATTAATTAAAAGAGGGCGTGGCAAAAGGGAAGATATTTTGGTCAATAAGGATTCTATCTCATAGAATCCTAAGCAAAACTAATTCTTCCTTTGACTTGGTCTTCCACCTAACTTCCAAATATGACTTGGAGGGAGAGAGGGGGCATGGAAATTAGGAACAAAGAGATTTTCTATGAAAAATACCTAAAAAATATGTATGGGGGGGCGTTGGGACCAAGGTGGTGCAAGGAGATAGGGAATCCTAGTCACACTAGGACTCCTATTTTGACTTGGTCAAATAAGATCTTTTAACCAAATAAAATTAAGATTAAACCAACCCAATTAAATAAGATCCTAACTCATTTAAAAACTTAATTAAATTAAATTTAATTCTAATTTATTTTCTAATCAAATTAAAAAATTGGATTAATCTGAGTTCTAGTTAGATTGGAACTAGTTCTTTCTTGCACTTGGCTTATCCAATTAATCAATTAGACTTGATCCAATCAAGCCCAAATCAAATCTAATTAAATCATATTTAATTAGACTTAATCTCAATCTATTGGCTTAATTAAATTAAGCCAATTAGCAATTTAATTGCTAATCAATCCTCCTGCAATACTTACACCAGGTTAAACACCAATCATATTGATTGTTTAACCCTAGAATGATTCTTAATCGTTGATCAACCATCCGATCAGATCATAAGCTCTAATGTGTGTGACCTCATAGGTTCGAACCTAAGTCGGTAGCATAGGAATAAACTTTTATATCAATTGAAGTGACCATCTAGCAATGATATCCAATGACCGGATAGGTCAAAGGTGTAGAACACCATCCTTAGAACCCATGCGGATATAGTTTTCATATAATTCATCCCCTTGACCATAATGCTTGTAGGATACATCAGAGTTCAACTGTCAACTCTGATCAGGTTGTCCACATTATACTTTAAAATATCAAATCCATCTGATGGATTACCCTGGTCAAGATTTTGCTATATTGAAATACAGTGATACATTCTTCTCCAACTCTTGGAGTGGTCAATTCCATCTTGATCACACTCTGACTTTACAAGTACTTGACTATGCTCAAAAGCCTTCCATTGTTGAATTAGAAATTCAGTTAGTCCGGTACCAAAGCATAGTGAGTTGCTTGCAAGTCACTAAGGTGATCTCAAGTCTAAGGGATACTTATACCTATATCCCATCAGAGACATTCTCAACAACAGAATACTCTGAAGTTGGTCATGTTCAATGACGATGTACCCATACATCTCACCTGTATGCCATACTAGTATCTCCACACACCTTGGTTAAGAGAACAACCAACCTATATGGCATATAGTGACCTATGCTCAATAAACGTTGTCGTCCTAACTAACAGCCTATCATTTAGTCGTAAATAAATTTAAGGACTAATCGATAAATTCTCTTCTTATCAAAACTAAATAGTCCTAAAAACTTCATCACAATAATGGAGTTCATTAGAAGATATAAACTTATGATGCAAAAAGATGTCAAAATATTTTTCATTAATTTATAAATTAATTATAATATCTTAACCATCAATAGGCTGACGATTAGCTTTGAAATATAATTTCTAATAATAACTAATTTTATAAAATTTTTAAAGCACATCAAAGGTACTTTATTATATTTAGATTTTTAAATAAGTTTCAAAATTAGAAGCATGTAGCAAAATCAATTCTTGGAGTAAAATTATATGTTAAATTCAATTTAGTTCTAATTAATTATCAAGAATGATTAGACCATGAAATCATGCTTATCAAGTTGAATAAATACATAAAGCTTAATTTAAGAAGATCATAAAGTAATTGATTGAGAATTTAATATCAAAATTTATTTTTTTTAATGCAAATTAATCAAAATTTTTAATCAAATCAAGATAAAAGGTATTTTCCCTCCTATTTTAGAGATGCCAAGAATTTATTTTTTAATATTTTAATAATATTATCTCCTTCTATTTTTTATAATTATAGCTAGATTATTTTATCTTTCAACTTTTTTCCTTCTTTTTCTTTCAAATCATGCACATTTAACATGAATTTAATTGCTAAATTCAAATTTTCTAAATCTAAAAAATATTTTAAATTTTAAAGGCCTTTTCAATTAAATGATCATTTTTTTTAATAATTTTTTCTCCTTATTTTTGCAAATAAATCTATTTTAAAATTAAGTATATTTTCTCCTTTAATATTTTCTTTCCCTATTTGAAAGCTTGCAGCAAATTTAGTTTGAATTTCTTTCTTTCTTTTTGAAAGAGTTAAAAATTTATATCAAATTGAGATAAAATAAAATAATTTTTTTTAATTTAAATCAAACATGGCTAGTTTCAAAAAATATGTTTCAGATAGATTTTTTAATAATATAAATTTAATGGTACTTCTTCTCATTTTTAAAGATATGGATGCAAAAATATTTTCTAAAACTTAGTTAGAAAAATACTTTAAGCTTTAAAGATTCAAAAGATATAGAGCTTTTTACTATTAAAGATTTTGAGTAGCAAAATAAAGCATAAAATCTATTCAATTTTTTAGAAAATATCTTTTTTTTTCTTTAAGAGATATCAATCCATCAAGTTCGATATATATTTTTTAAATTTATCTCAAATGGTATCACATCAAAAGTATATCAATACAAAATTGATTTGGGATAAAATATTCAATTCTTTTGTCAAAAATAATGTAATAAAGTGTAAAGCAAGAATGGTCTATTTTATACCAATTGTTGAAGTTTTTAATCAAAAAAGATAAATTAATTAAATTTAGATCAAATTATTTTGATAAATTATTTTTAATTGATACCAATAGATCATGCAAAATAAATTATTGAGAGATTTTTTATTTAAATTTAAATATTTCTTTTCTTAAGAGATATCACTCAATTAAGTTCAAAAAATGCATGAAATATTTTGAATTTATCTCAAACGATATCATATTAGCTATGCAAAATCAAATTTAAGATAAAATATTTTTTTCTTTTTGTCAAAAGATAAAGCAATGAAATTTAAGTTAAGAATAAACTATTTGATACTAATTATAAAAATTATGATATCAATTGCTTTAAGATTTAAATCAATTAATAATTTCCAAAAAAAATTCTTGATACCAATTAGAGATTTAAAAGGAATATTTGTTAAATTCATTTCTTTACAATAATCAAATTTATTTGTCATAGTTAAAATCTTTCAAATTTATCTTGATACTAATTATTTTATTTTTGAATAAATAAAGATGAATCGATTCAAATCAAATAATTTGGATGATTTAGAATGATAGATCAATTTGAATTGATATCAGCAAATCAGTTAAGGTAAATCATAAAAAAAATTTAATTATTTTTTAAAAAGATCATCTTTTCTTTTCTTAAGAAATATTAAATAATTAAATTTAAAAAAATTATATATTTTTTGAATTAATCTCAAATGATATCATATCAAAAAAAAAATATAGCTGTGCAAAATCATATTTGAAACAAAGATATTCTTTTTTTTGCTAAAAGATAAATCAATTAAATACATGGCAAAAAATAAGTGGTTTGATATTAATTGATTAAAACTAAAATTCTCTTTAAATATTTAGCTTTAAAGATAAATAATAGCTTTCTTGAAATATTTTGCTTGATATCAACTTCAAAAGACTTAAGAAGAGTATTTTTCAAATTTAATTTTTAAAATCAATCAATTAGAATAAAGTATGAATGTTCATCAATAAATTCTCTTTTAAGATTGAAAAAGAAAATCAAATTAATGATCAAGATGAGTATTCATATTAATTTGGGGAAGGTTCCAATATTCAAATTAAATAAGATCAAATCAAGAAAAAACTAGATAAGGGCTCTAAGAGTCATGTTTAACTAGAAAATTTTCAAATCCTTAAAGACCAAATAAGGATGCAATGCATATCAAATATTTGAATTTTATGAAATGATGTTTTATCTTTAAATATTTATTTTATGCAAAAAATTTTAAGTAAATTTGATAATTTAACATCTTATGAGGGGAATGTCAAACTTAATTTCTCTTATGAATTTAGCAATTAAAACATTTAAACCAATTAAGAATCTTTTAGTTTAAATTCATCAAATATAGAATTGATATAGGGAGTCTTAAAATATCATGCTGAATTTCAAGTTAAAATGATTTCAACCATAGCATGATATATAGAGGAGAGTATATTGGTCTTTAAAAATAAAACATTCACATCATGATATAAATTTATTACAAGCATCAAAATCAATCAATTAGATATAAAAAATATTTCAAACAAGAAATTTCATATGCATGCATATTATTCAATGAATTTAATTAATCAAAAAGATTTTAATAATCATAGATAGTATAATGAGAGAAGAGTTTAGATTATACTAACAATCACTATCCATCATCTATCACTTCCAAGGCATCCAAGAAAGAAAATTTTTTTCTTTTAAGCTCATTGGATCCTTAGCATACCTACAAAATCACTTCATAACTTTTAGTACCTAAGCCATCTTGGGTCCATAAGAGTTAGTACTTTTGGTACCTAAGCCATCTTGGGTCCATAAGAGTTAGTATTCAAGGTTCCTTTTGGAATCCAAATTTGTTTAATTAAGATTTGGCCAATTCTTTTAAAACTATATTCAAAGATCTTGTGGCAAGTTTGATTATATTTAAAGCACTTAATAGAATGCTCTTTAGTTGAAGATCTAATAAAAATATTTTTAGCATTTTGTTATTTTCTTGACATATTAAAATGGGTTTCTACTTTTTTGAAAATTGTCTCTTTAGTTTTTACCATAAATTAAAGATTTTGAAAGCTAATTATAAACTTTTCAGCTATAAGTTTTAAAATCTCAACATCTCTTCTTAATTTCTTATTTTCTTCCAAGAGCTCTTTCTTTTCATTTAAAAAAATTTTACTTTCTTTTAGGGATGATTTTAAAATATTATTTTCCTTCTTAAGCTCAACATTTCTTTAACCAAAGAACTTTTAGATTTAATTAATTTTTTTTCTTAAGCTAAAGAATTTTTTTCTTCCATTAAATTAGAATTATCCTTTCTAAGCTTTCTATTTTTTTGCCTTAATTTTTTAAATTCATACATTAGTTTATTGAACGCATCAAGTAGTTCATCAAACATAAAATTGAATGAATTTTTAGAATTTACCTCATTCTCCAAGGCCATAAGGCAAAGCTTCTCGTTTTCCTCTTCCTCATCTGAGCTTGATGTGTCACCACTTTCCCAAATTCCTAATAAAGCACTTTTGTTCTCCTCTTCCTTCTTCTTCATATCTTTCTTCATGAGGAACTTCTTGAATTTTTTTGAAAGAAGTATCATATTCTCATCATCTTCTTCTTCATCTTCCTTCGACTCATCACTTTCTAAAAATTTAGAAGTAGACTTGAAGGCGATGGTCTTCATTTTCTTTGGCTCCTCTTCTTCTTTCTTTTGGGCTATATGCATTTCATGGGTCATAAGAGAGTTCAAGAGCTCTTCTAGGGATAGCTTGGTAAGATCCTTCACTTCTTGTATTACCATCACCTTAGCTTTCCATTCTTTAGGTAAAGATCTAAGCACCTTGCAAACAAGATCATAATTAGAATAAGTTTTGCCTAGGCTATTTAAAGCATTTATAATTTTAGTAAATTTGATGAACATATCGAAAATAGACTCATGCTTTTTTATTTTAAACATTTCATGTTTATGAACAAGTAAGTTAATTTTAGATTCTTTGACTTGGCTTGTTCCTTCCTGAGTTATTTTTAATATGTTCTAAATTTTTTAGGCGATGTGCAAGATGATATTCTATTAAACTCATGCACATCTAAGAAACATAAAGCACATTAATGGCTTTTGTATTTAATTGAGCCATCTTTTTATCGAATCGATCTCAATTTTTTTCAATTTAGGAGGAGTTATACCATTTATAATTTTTATGGATGTATGTGATCTCTAGTTATGATTTTTCATAAATCATAGTCTAAAGCTTGTATGAAGATTCTCATTATAATTTTTTAAAAAATATAGTTGGTGCCACCAAATGAGGTGGTCTAAAAGTAGATTTGCCCTCAATAAAAGAAACACCACTTGGGATTGTCATTTGATCTTTTGCCCTTGATGGTTAGGTCAATAATTAATTATAGAGCACCTACTCTAATACCACTTGTTGTCCAGAAATAGAAACCCAAGAGGGGGGATGAATTAGGTTTATAAAAATTTTGGTCAAATTTAACTCTAAACAAGAATGTGCCTTACTTAACTTAATTCAATTTAATATGATTGAAAGTATATGCAATGAAATCAAAAGTGAATGAACTTGAGTGTTTGGAGAGAATATGCAATGTGTAGCAGCAGAATTAAAAGCAACTAGATTATGCAAATATGTAAAGCAAATAAAGAAAGTAAGAAAGGCAAAAATCACAACACAAATACATAAAGATTTTATAATAATTTGAAGCAACCTGCTCCTACATCCACTCACCAAGCTTTTCTTGGGAGTTCTACTATAATCTCTAGATTACAGTTCATTTGTTTTATCCCATGATCACAAACAAACCCAATTGATTCTATCAGACTCACCAGCAATAATCCTACACTAATAGTTTCCTAAATTTACTATCAACCTAGTTAGTTTTAACTTAGGAGTACCAACCACAACCTTCTACACTGTTCAATTACTAGCTTGGATTAGCCTACATCTGAAGTTTTTTTCTTCCAAAGAAATTTGTAATAAAACACAAATACAAGTATAAGAATTCAGTACAAAAACAAAAAAGAAAAAGAAACAATTTTGAAACTCGAAGAAGTGATAGAATATATGCTCTTTTGAAGCTTCACTTCTCTTGAAATGATGTTAAGAGGTTTCTTGAGATGTTATGGAAGATAACTCTTGAATGTCCTCCAAAATTAAAGCTTGGTTTCTCTTTTTTTCTTTTCTTTTTGGTGTATAATGAAAAACTCTTAAATCCAAAAAGATTTTACTTTAAAATCTCTTAATCTTACTTTTCAAATATTTTTCTAGCTTTTAATACTCTTGGTGATGGCTGAAGGATCAGTTCTAGCTATTGGAGTGGAGAAATAACCATTTGAAAAGCTATAGAAAACTAACCATTATGCATGTCCTATGCTTAGAGTCAATACTTTTATTAGATGTGTGCCCTAGAAGTCAGATTGGTTGTCACTTGTAATACACTTCCAAGAGCAATTTTATAATTTTGACTATAAATTAATAAATAAATTATTTTTCTATCATAATGTGTATTTAAAAGTATCTGTGCCACATCCTTTGAGTTAATGGTAATGACAATTCATATTTTCAAGAGTTAAAAATTTAAGACATGAATTTTCACAATTAACTCATAAACTGCTTCTGACCATAGGATCATCATGAGAATGGTGATCGATCTAAAAGATTGGTGCACAATCGCTTTTTTAGGATAGACGTGTCTTGAGTCTATGGTATGGAGACATCAGAGCAAAAGTACAGATACTAGTTAGAGAACGAGGGCACTGAGTGTGACCGCCTTGAGTAGTCATAAGAAAGTCTATCTTCTCATCGATGACTGACTCGATGCTACAATGGTGTGTATGGTTCTTTGACCTGAGGTGCATTGACAGTTCACCTTGAGGGTGTTATAGTTTAACTACATCATAACTCGGTCTTCTAGCCATTAGGAATCCTGAGGTGTATGTTGGCTATAGCATATTCATTGTAAAAATTGGATTGCACCAATAAGAAGATCTATCTACCTTGGTAGAAGAGGAGTAGCTCTATGATAATCATGAGATTGAGTTCTTAATATAGGAAAAACACTATTTTCTGAGTCAGGTTCGTTCAGATCTGATTAGATCAAGAGGGATATTTCAAAAATTTTTCTCTTAGATCTAAATTAGATCTAAGACTCTTCAAATCTAATTTTATTGATTAGATAAAATAAAATAAAAATAAATTAAATTAAATATAATTTAATTACACCTTATTATGCATAATCTTATTATCCTATGATGATCCTGACGGTTGTCTGAAGTTTTGGATGTAGCCATGCAAGCATCTGACCTCTATCGATATTCACTTAGGTAGGATCTGAAGATCTTCTTCTTCTCAATCTATACTCCAAAGATTAGATCTAGATCTGATCTTGAATATCTTCAAAATACCTTTTGAAGATCGGATGTTGTCTCTTGCAGCAGTGCTGCCTTCTTGCTTTCTTGTCGCCTTTCTCTTGCTTGGATCGCACCAAACTGAAGTCTAAAACCTTTTGGACATAGAGAGGAGAGAGAGAATCTAAAGGAGGCATGGAGAAGGAGAGGGAAGAGCTATGTAGCATGGTCAAAGGGCAAAACTCTCTATCTTGAGCGCAGATAGGATTTATATAGATCCTACTACGCCATGCAGTGCCACATCATCCTGACCAATCACGACTCTTCATGCAATCAGATCTAAATCTAATTGGTGGGATGACATCATCTAATTCAATCAGATTAAAGTCCCTCACAAACCTCCTTAGGTGGTGCCAAGACTGATCAAAGAAGAGTCTTTGGCACCATCCAAGTAGAGAGGATGAAGCAACTGGAGTTTCATCCGTATAGGTGGTGCCAAGACTGGTCAAAGGGAGGCATGCACCCCCTCCCTTTCCTCCTTTTAGTTGGGGGACAAAGCTCCATCTATTCTCCTATGGGTGCATGACACATGGGTAGATGTCTAAGTATCAAAGGTCAACGTTTGACCAAAGTTAAAGAACAAAATTTAGCAGGTGACGAAAAATGGCAGGTGTTGTCTCAAATTTATCTTATAAATTAAGATAATCTTTTTCTGACCTAGACAAGCTCCAGTCAGATCAAGTAAAAATTTTTGAGTGAACTCAAATACATTTGGCTCAGTCGAGACAACATTTTATGATTATTGAAGGAGAATATTAGACTCAATCATGTGCTAGCATGATTTTCTTGAACCTAACTAAATCTTATTCAAATTAATTAAACTGGGTTAGTTTAATTGATGATATCTAGATCCAAACTCTTATTTGTATGATCTAGTTAGATTCAGTTCCATATGGTAATGGGATATGTCATGATCTTTATCATCAACATCATCGAAACATCTTCCGATGGATCAGAACTTTTTTGATTCAGACAATTAGTATGATCGATCATCCAGATCATTCTAATTGATCCCAAAATCCACTAATAATACCTAGTAGCATATGGTGGCAACCCATCAAAACTAAAAATGAACCTCTCGATGTAGTTACCTGTGTGATTAAATTCTTCTATCTTGAGCTTCGATCGGATTAGGGTTAAGGTGATCTCATCAAACCCTAATTTCCATCATATGAATTAATCATTCAATTCAAGTCCGATGTAAAAACTCTAATAGAAACTCTTTCTATCATTTCACTCCACCATGGCCATGGGCTTATGGACTTGATTTTCATGATCATCATAGAGATGCTCCTCATCTACCGAGGTAGATAGATCTCCTATTGGTGCAATTCAATTCCTACAATAAACATGCTATAGCCAACATACACCTCAGGATTCCAAATGGCTAGAAGATCGAGTTATGGTGTAGTCAAACTATAACACCCTCAAGGTGAACTGTCGATGCTCCTTAGATCAAAGAACCAGACACGCCACTGCAGCTTCGAGCTAGTCATTAATAAGAAGGTAAACTTCCTGATGACTGCTCGAGGTAGTCACGCTCAGTGCCCTTATTCTCTAACAAGTATCTATACTCTCGCTTTGGTGTCTCTACACCGTAGACTCAAAACTCGTCTATCCTAAATAAGCGATCATACACGAACCTTCCGGATCATTCACCATCCTTATGATGATCCTATGGTCGGGAGCAATTTATGAGTTAATAATGAATATTTATGTCTTAAATTTTCAACTCTTGAAAATATGAACTATCATTACCATTAACTTAAGGAATGTATCACAGACACTTTTAAATACACACTATGATAAAAAATAATCTATTTTATTATTTATAGTCAAAATTATAATTTTGCCCTTAGATGTGTATTACAAGTGTTAGCCAATTCTAGCTTCTAGGGCATACATATCTAACAAACTTCCACTTGACCTAAAGCCAATTGGCTACAATTCTAAGTTCCATCTTCTCAAGATGGGTTTCGATCTTCTATTGGCCCAACAGTTTTATGAGTGGATCTGCCACATTGTCTATAGAGTTGACTCTTTTGACCTCGATATAACCCTTCTCGAGGTAATCACGGATGAAGTGGTATCACCACTCGATGTGCTTGGATTTCTGATGAGATCTTGGCTCTTTAGCAAGGGCTATGGCGCCATTGTTGTAGCAGTAGAGAGGAATTGTATCTGATGGCATCACTCCAATTTCCGTGGTGAATTTTTTATACCAGAATACCTCCTTCACAGCTTCGGATGCAGCGATGTATTCTGCTTCCATGGTGGAATCTGCTATCACTATCTGCTTAGAACTCTTCTAATGGATAGCACCACCATTACACACAAATAGACTTTCGGATGTCGACTTTCGATCATCTATATCGGATATAAAATTAGAGTCTGTATACCCTTAGACTTGGAGTTCTCCATTATCAAAAATCAACAACATATCCTTAGTTCTTCTCAAGTATTTAAGGATACATTTCATAGAAATCCAGTGTTCTTCATCTGAATTTGACTGATATCTGCTTGTGACACTCACAGCATGGGCTATATCAGGTCGTGTACATAACATGGCAGACATGAGGCTCCCTATTGCTGAAGCATAAGGGATCTTGCTCATTCATTCTATCTCCTCAGGTGTGCTAGGGCATATCTTTTTAGAGAGATGAATGCCATGTCTGAGGGATACCAAACCCCTCTTGGAGTTTTCCATGATAAACCTCTTTAGCACTTTTTCTATGTACATCTTCTATGAAAGACCTAGCATCCTACTCGGTCTATCTCTATAGACCTTAATTCCTAGAATGAAGAATGCTTCTCCTAGGTCTTTCATGGAGAATTCTTTTGATAACCACATTTTAACTATGGTCAACATGTAGGAATATCATTTCCCAATAAGGAGGATATCATCCACATACAGTACGAGAAAGACAATAGCGCTCCCACTGACCTTTTTAAAAATACATGGTTCCTCCTCATTTTTGATGAAATCCAAACTAATTTGATCACATCATTAAAATAAGTATTCCAGCTCCGAGATGCTTGCTTAAGTCCATATATGGACCTTTGCAGCTTGCATAACCTTGTGATCAGTATCACTAGGATGTGAAACCTAGCGGCTATTTCCATATAGATATCTTCCTCAAGGTATCCATTTAAGAATGCCATTTTCACGTCCATTTATCCATATTTCATAATCGAAATAGGCTGCAATAGCAAGCAATGTGCGGATGGACTTTTAGCATAGCTACTGACGAAAAGGTATCCTGATAGTCAATGCCTTCATGTTGACTATAACCTTTTGCCACTAATCTAGCCTTGAATGTCTCCACATTTCCCATCTGCACCAATCTTTCTCTTGATAGATCCATTTACACCCAATAGGTACTATACCTTCTGGTGGATCTACCAAGGTCCAGACTTGGTTTGAGTGCATCGAGTCAATTTCTGACTTCATTGCCTCTAAGCCATTTCTCGGAGTCGATATCTGATATCGCCTCATTGTAGGTTTTGGGATCATCACCATGAGCACCATTACCTATGAGGAACATTTTCTCTACTTTCCTCTGAAATAATACCTAAGTATCTTTCAGGGGGACGGGAAACTCTTTCCGATCTACGAGGTGGAGGAGGTAGTGATTCTTATTGGCTCAACCTGATTTGGTTCCATTGGTCCTTAGCTCGTTGCTCTTGTGAGACTTTCTCATCAAGCTTGATCTGCTTTTCCAATGCCGCTATCTTGAATAAACTATTTTTCAAGAAAGATGGCATGTCTGACTCACAATCACATTGTGGTCTTCTGGAATGTAGAAATAGTATCCTAATGACTCTTTAGGATATCCTATGAATCGAGCTCTAAAGGACCTAAACTCTAACTTGTCCGCTTGTTGTCTTTTGACATGAGCCGGACAACCCCAAATTCTGAGATGACTCAGACTTGGTTTCTTACCGTGCCATATCTCATACGGTGTGGTAGGAACGGTTTTTAGAGGGAACCCTATTCAGTAGATATATTGAAGTTAACAAACTGAATGTCCCCAAAGAAAATCAGGGAAGGTCTGTGAAGCTCATCATGGATCGACCATATCCAATAGAGTCCGATTTCTCCATTCTGAAACCCCGTTGAGTTGAGGTGTTCCTGGTGGAGTCCATTGAGAGACTATGCCATTTTCCTTGAGATAGTCTAGGAATTCCCGGCTAAGGTATTCACCTCCTCGATCTGATCGAAGAACCTTAATGGGTTTTTCCAGTTTGTTTTTCTACTTCATGTCTGAATTCTTTGAACTTTTCAAAAGCTTCAGACTTATGTCTCATAAGATACACATACCCATACCTAGACAGATCATCGGTAAAGGTAATGAAGTAGACAAAATTGCCTCTAGCCGGCACATCAAATGGGCCGCACACATCAGTATGTACTAGGGCAAGGAGATCTGTGGCCCTCTCCCCATGTCCAACAAAAGGGAGTTTAGTCATTTTGCCTTGAAGACAAGATTCACAAGTTGGATATGACTCGAAAAGTCAATGGACTCAATAGCCCATTTTTCTCCAATTTGTTAATCCTATCTTCTGCTATATGACCTAATCTCAGGTGCCATAGATATCTATCGTTTGGACTATCCCTAGGTCATTTTGTTTGGCATTCACGTTTTGCTCGATAGTTAAAATAGGTACATCAATATGTAACTGATAAAGACCATTAACAAGGAAACCATTTGCAATTTTATTTCTTTCATAAAGAATGTTACAATGGTCCTTAAAGAAGGTGATCACATAACCTTCTTGTGCTAAGCATGAAACAGAAATCAAATTCCTGCTAGCTGCAGGCACATAATAACAGTCTTTTAAAACTAAGTCTAAACCAGATGGTAATCGAAGAGGGTATGTTCCCACGGCTACTGCAGCAACTCTTGCTCCATTACCGATGCGTAGGATCATGTCTCCATCCCTCAGCCTCCTGCTATCCTCAAGACCCTGCATAGAAGTGCACAGATGAGCACTAGAACCAGAGTCAAGCACCCAACTGGATGCAGAAGAAACCGTAAGGTTAGACTCAATAACGAGCATACCTCCAGAAGGACCTTCCTTCTTGTTCTTTAGGGTGGCCAGGTAAGTAGGGCAGTTCCGCTTCCAATGGCCGTCGCTGTTGCAATGGAAACACTTTCCTTTGCCATCGGCCTTTTTCTTCGATTCTGCCTTCTTCTTCTTTGATCCTTCCACCTTTTGCTTTTTCACAGACTTCTTTTTCTTTCCATAAGACTTTCTTTTGGAAGAAGTCCGTTCCATAGCAAGAACTGAGCCTTTAGAACCTTTCATAGAAAGCTCAGCGGTAACCAGCATATTCATCAACTCGGCCAAGGAATTTTGAAGTTTATGCATGTGGTAATTCATGATGAATTGCCCATATGCATCAGTCAAGGATTGCAGAATAATATCGTTCTGCAGATCCAAGTCCAACTTCACACCGAGCTTCTCAAGCTCTTCCATGTCCTTGATCATTGTCAGACAGTGATCTTGGACTGACTGCCCATCACGCATCTTAGCCTTAAAAAGTCATTTTGTGACTTGATATTTGGCTGCGCGACTCTGTTCACCAAACATCTCCTGCAGGTGAGCCAACATTTGGCGAGCAGTCCCGATATCTTCATGTTGGCGCTGGAGCTCATCAGACATCGAGCCCAACATGTAGTATCTGGCCTTATTATCTTCGTCAATCCATTTTTCCAGAGACGCTCTCTGTTCAACAGGATGGACGAGGCTGGTAAGGTGGGAGGGTCCTGGTCCAAAACATGTGTTAACTTCTCTGAACCCAAAATAATTTTGTAGTTCCTGAGCCAATCTTTATAATTGGGTCCAGTCAGTCTATGTGTGTCTAGGATACGTGCCAGTGGGTTGGACGCAGACATTTTCCTGTAGAGAGTCAAAGATTCTAGTTAGATACTGTAATTTTGACTTGACCAATTTGTTTAGGGATTTTATTTTTAAACAAATTAGCTCCCACTATTTTCTCGGATCCCTACACTCCCTCTGTAGAGATGCGAAAATCTCCATGATTGAATGATTTCTAGTGGGTGGTGCGGTCTCACCAACTGACTCATCACCTCACCTAACAGTTATTGGTGATGGGTTAGCCAATGAGTGAACAACTCTTGTTCAATGATTCTCTAATCATGGTGCACCCAAACTTGGTCTCTAATTCATGAATCTCACCGTATCCGGAATATTGATCCACTCCTTAGTTAAGTCAGACCCACCATTTGCATAGACTGGGTTCCTAATTGGGTCTCTCACCGTATCCGGAAATATTGAGCCCAACTCATCCTCCAGCCCATAGCATCCAATGCCTAATAGACATGGTTGCATCTTCCCGGTGCAACTGAGCCACTGTATCCAGCCGAGAACAATCAACCCCGGGAAGGGCCCGCACATCTACAATGGTGGAAGACCTCAGACTTAATCTTTTCTTAGGGAGAATTGATTCAGGTCTCATTAAACTAGACTTGGCTTAGTCATAACAATTATGACTAACCTAGTGGCATGGGTTAGCTCGGATTATTGACCACCTCAGATCAGAACTGTGTCAACAGATATGGCCAGGTAAGTGAGACCGGTGGAAGGAATATGCCATTAACTCGTACAAGAACGCATTCAGGTCGAGTAGCTTCCAATTAAAAACCAGTCGGTCGTCTATGCCAAACTTACCTTAGACACCAAATTGTTGAGTCAGAACCAATTGGGTTAGCCTACAATCCAGACTCTAACCTCTGAGCCTAATTAGGTCTTGCTTGATCGTGACTCGATCTTGACCCAGACTTAATCCTATTAGGCTGGTCAATTTAAGCATTGTTGATCCCATCTAACCAACTCTTGATTCGGTTTGATCAACCGCTTAGACCTAATTGAGCTACCCAAGCCCGAACCCAGTATTATGAATATGTCTTAGATCTGAAATTCTCAATTTTAGACCTAATTAATATTCCATAAACTTAATTCTTAATTAAGTTGGGTTCATAAACAAAATATGCACAATAAATCCTAGGGTTTCAGGATCTAGGGTTTTGCAGAAAGTAAGTTTTGGGTTTCTGATTAAGGACGAACACGCAGCACCCCTACACATCATAAGAACACCCCATCGAATGGGAAGAGAGGGCCTTTAAACCCTTCTTCGTTCTTATGACCGGACGGCCAAGAGGAACGCCTTAATCAGGAACATGTCAATACTACAAAACAATATCAGATCTATATCATATATCTCATATATAAAGTTTAGATCTAATCATGGCATATTTTGCATACATCTCATGTATCAAATCATGCATGTTTTCAGATCTAAATTATCTCATAATAATCTAAAAAATTAGATTTAAATTGATCTAATCAAAATAAATTCTAATCTAGACAATTATGTAGAACTATTCTACAACTAGTCTAGACATGCATCAATCATATCTCATATGATATTTAAAATTAAATAATTTTTATTTGCTGTTTATCAGATGTTATTATAACACTTATAATATCAGAAAATAGTAAATAAGAAGATCTAAAATATGATTTAATCAGATTAAATCAAAGACATGCAAAACTATTCTATAGAACTATTCTATTCTAGAACTAGTCATGCATATCTTCATGTAATCTTAGATCCAAATCATTTAATTTTAATTTTTCTGATTTCAGATCTGATCACATCTCATGTGACATCTGAAAATCACTTTATTTTCTAATTAAAATAAAATTAAAATCAGATCTAAACAATTTAGAACCATGGCTCTGATACCAGTTGAAGGGAAATCCTGATTTCCCGGTCCAGGTTCGTCCAGATCTGATCAGATCAAGAGATATATTTCAAAAATTTTTCTCTTGATCCCAATCAGATCTTGATATGTTTCAGATCTGATTCTTATTATTTTAATAAATAAAATAAAATAAGATAAATTAAATCAAATTTAATTTACCTGATTTGGGTAATCCTATTACCCTGTAGATGATCCTGATTGCAGCGGAAGGTTCTGGATCTAGCCACGCAAGCGCCTGGCCTCTACCGGTATCCACTCGGGTTGGATCTGGAGATCCTCTTCTTCTCTATCATGCCTCCAAAAATCAGATCTGGATCTGATCTGGAGGATCTTCAAAACTCCTTTTGAAGATCAGCAGTCGTCCTTTGCAGCAGTGCAGCCTTCTTCTTTTGATCGCCTTTCTTTTGATCTGGAACGCACCAACCTAAGTCCAAAACTCTTTTGGACGTGGAGAGGAGAAGGAGGAGAAGTTTAGGCATGGAGGAAGAGGGGAGAGGCAGCCTTGGGGCGTGGGAAATCTCTATTCTAATTGCATTGGAATCTGAGTTGGGCGCAGGGTCTTATTTATAGACTAAGCGTGATCCAACTCCTCTTCCTCCCAACCAATCACAACCCTTTGTGAAATCAGATCTAAATCTGATTGGTTGGAATAGAGACCCCTGGATTCCTCCTTAGAGGGCGCCTAAGACCAGTCAAACTGGATTCTTAGTAGAACTCTGATTGGAATCCAAAAGGGAGGTGGAGTCCTTGTCCAACAAGGACTCCAAGGCGCCTCCAACTTGGGCGCACGCCTAGGGTGGCGTGCGCCCTCCTCCTTGCCAGGTTCTGGCAGGGGGACAGGCCCCCACCAGTTCTCCAATAGGTGCGTGACACGTGGACAAAAGTCAAAGTGTCTATGGTCAACATTTGACCAGTCAAAGGTCAACTTTTGACCAAAGTCAAAGGACCAAAAATGGCAGGTGACCAAAAATGGCAGGTCATGTCTTATAAAATAAGACAACCTTCTCTAACTTGGACAACCTCCAGTTAGACCATATGAAGGCCTCTGATTGAGCACAAACTCCTTTGGCTCAGTCAGGACAACTTATTTGTGATAGTAAAAGAAGAACGTTAGGTTCAATCGAGTGCTAGCACGATTTCCTTGAACCTAATTGAATCTCATTCAGATCAATTGAACTAGATCAGTTCAATTGATGATCACCAGATTCAAACCCTTGTTTGTGTGACCCAGTTAGGTTCAGTTCTGTATGGTAATGGGATATGTCATGATCTCTATCATAGACATCATCGAAACTCCTTTCGATGGATCAGAACTCTTCTGATTCGAACAGCTAGAATGATCGATCATCTAAATCATTCTAATTGCTCCCAAAATCCACCAGTGACACCTAGCAGTATATGGTGGCAACCCATCAGAGCTGAATGCGAACCTCTTGGTGCAGCTACCTGTGTGATTAAGTTCTTCTATCTTGAGCCCCGATCAGATTAGGGTTAAGGTAAACTCGTCAAACCCTAGTCTCTGTCATATGATATAATCATTCGATTCGAGTCCAATGTGAAAATCTAAATAGAAACTCTTTCTATTATTTCACTCTGCCATGGCCATGGGCTTCAGGACTTGATTCTCATGATTATCATAGGGCTGCTCCTCTACCACCGAGGTAGATAGATCCCATCTTGATGCAATCCAGTTCCTACAATGAACATGCTATAGCCAACATACACCTCAGGGTTCCATATGGCTAGGAGACCGAGTAATGGTGTAGTCAAACTATAACACCCTCAAGGTGAACTGCCGATGCATCTCAGGTCAAAGAACCAGACACACTACTGCAGCATCGAGTCAGTCATTGACGAGAAGGTAGACTTCCTAATGACTACTCGAGGTGGTCACGCTCAGTGCCCTCGTTCTCTAACGAGTACCTGTACTCTCGCTCCGGTGTCTCCACACCGTAGACTCAAGACTCATCTACTAAAGAGAAGCGATCGTACACCAACCTTCCGGATCAATCACCATCCTCGTGATGATCCTATGGTCGGGAGCTGTTTATGAGTTAATAATGATTATTCATGTCTTAAATTTTCAACTCTTGAAAATATGAATTATCATTACCATTAACTCAAAGGATGTATCACAGACACTAAATACACAGGTGTGATAGAAAATAACCCATTTTATTGAATTATAGTCAAAATTATAATTTTGCCCCTAGAAGTGTATTACAAGTGTCAGCCAATTCTGGCTTCTAGGGCACATATATCTAACATCCAAACCAGCTCTCCAATAGGTGCGGTGACATGTGGACAGAAGTCAAAGTGTCAATGGTCAATATATTTGGACCAGTCAAAGAATCAACTTTTGACCAAAGTCAAGGACGAGAAAATGGCAGGTGACCAAAAATGGTAGGTATTGGGTCTTACAAATAAGACAACCCTTTTCTGACCTAGAAAGGTTCAGTTTAGATCAAGCTGAAGGGCCTCTAATTGAGCATAAACTCACTTTGGGCTTCAGTTCAGGATAACTATTTATTGATAGTATAAGAAGAACGTTAGGCTTAATTGAGTCGCTAGCATTGATTATTTCCTTAGGGAAACTCTAATTTGAATCTCAATTTAGATCAATATTGAACTGATAGTTCAATCGATGATTCAAGCCAAAATTCAAACCGGTTAGCTTTGTGTGATTCCAGTTAGGGTTCAAGATCTCAATGTTATGGTTAATGGGAGATAGTGGTCATATTGCATCTCTTATCCATCGAACATCAATCAAAACTCCTTCGATTGAATCAGAATTTTCTTATTTTCAAATAGCTAGAAATTGACTCGATCAGGTTAAAAATACATTCTAATTGTTCCAAAATCCACCAGATAACCGTTAGCATGTAATTTGGTGGCAACCCATCAAATAGCTGAATGTAAACCTCTTGGTGTTAAGCTTACCTGTGTGATTAAGTTCTTCTATCTTGAGCCCAATTACAGATTTTAGTGTTGTTAATGTGTGAATCTCGTCTAAACTCTAGTTTCTGTAATATTTTATGTAATCATTCGATTTCAAGTTCCGATAGTGAAAAATCTAAATAGAAAGCTCTTTCTCCATTAAGTTTTTACTCTACCATGGCCATGGGCTCTGGACTTGATTCTCATGATCATCATAGGGCTGTGCCTTTACCCCGAGGTATGATATGATTTCATCTTGATGCAATTCAGTTTCTACAATTGAACATGCATAGCTAACATACACCTCAGGGTTTTCGAAATGGTTAAGAAGGACCAAGGTTATGGTGTAGTCAAACTGATAACACCCGTCAAAGGTGAACTAAGTCGATGCAGCCTTAGATCAAAGGAACCAGCACACCCACCTATTGCAGCATCAACGACCCCATGTCATTTGATGAGAAAGTTAAGATTCCTAATGACTACTCGAGGTGGTTCACGCTCAGTCAAGTCACTCCTCTACTCATAACGAGTTCTTGACTCTCACTTCCAGTTACTCCACATCCAGTAGACGTCAAGACTCATCCTACTAACAGAAGAAGCGATTTGTACACCAACCTTTCCACGGATCAAATCACCTATCCCGTGATTGATCCTATGGTCGGGAGTCACTTTATTATGAGTTAATTAATTGATTATTCATTGTCTTAAATTGTTCAACTCAAATTGTTAAAATATAGATTATCATTACCATAACTTAAAAAAGGATATATCACAGAATTAACACTAAATACTATCATATGTGATAGAAAATAATCCATTTTATTGATTATAGTCAAAATTACAATTTGTCCCCCATAGTTATTACAAAGTTGTCAGTCAATTTCTGAAAGCATTCTAGGGTTAGTAACATTATATCTATAATTATTAATACCTCATAAAAGATGACGTCCCCGAACCATTAGGAACGTCATCGAGGATTGTGATTAATCCGAGGAAGGTTGGTATACAACGCTTCTTTATAGTAATGAGTCTGCTTGGCTAACGGTGTAAGAAACACCGAAGTGAGGAAAGCCGTTGTAACTCGTTAGAGATTGAGGGCAATTAAGCGTACCACTTGAGCCAGTCATAAGAAAGTCTACCTTTTCATCGATGACTAGGCTCGAAAGCTGCAGTGGTGTGTCTTAGTTCTTATGGAGCCTGTAGGGTGATTACTAATCCAAATTTTTTTCACATTCCCAAAATAAACCCTATTATAGAGTTTGACTACGCCATTGACTTGATTCTCACTATCAATCTTCCCGAAATTCTAAAGGTGTATGTTGGCTATAGCATGTTCATTGTAGGATTGTATTGCACCAAGAGAGTGAATCTATCTAACCTCGGTAGATAAGGAGCAACCCTATGATGATCATGAGATTAAAGTCCATAAGCTCAGTGGCCATTGGTAGAGTGAAATAATAAAAAGAGTTTCTATAAGGTTTTCACATCAAACTTAAATCAAATGATTAATTCATATATGATGGAAATTAGGGTTTGATGAGTTCACCTTACCCTAAAACCAATAAGAGCTCAAGATAGAAGAACTTAATCACACATGTAACTACACCGAGAGAGTTTGTTTTTAGTTCTGTATGGATTGCCACCATAAAATACTGATAGGTGGTGTTGGTAGATTTTTGGATAGCAATTTGAGAATGATTTGGAATGATCGATCATTCTAGTTGTCTGAATCAAAAAAGTTTTTGATCCATTGGAATGTTATTTTCGATGATGTCGATGTAAGAAGATCACACATATCTCATTACCATACAAAAATTGAACCTACTAGATCACACAAACAAAGGGTTTTGGATCTGGTATATCATCATTTAGACTAACTCCAGTTTAATTAATTTGAATTAGATTCAATTAGGTTCAAAAAAAATCGTGCTAGCACACGATTGAGCCTAAAGTTCTCCTTTAACAATCAATTAAATGTTGTCTCGACTGAGTCAAATATGTTTGGACTCACTCAGGTACCTTTACTTGGTCTGACTAGAGCTTGTCCAAATCAAAAAGGGTTTGTCTTAATTTATGAGATAAATTTGAGCAACAACCTGCCATTATTTCATCACCCCTACTAAATTCTTGTATTTTAACTTTGTCAAACGTTGACCTTTGACACTCTAGACACTCTGCCATGACGTGTCATGCATCCATAGGAGAGTAGATAAGGGTTTGTCCCCCTACATAAAAAGAGAAAAGGAGGGGGCACATGCCTAGGGTCATTGCATTGCGCCATAAAGGATAATGAATAGCCTGAGTCCCATATAGATGGGACTTGTCCCAGATTGTTTGGCATCAACTAGGTGGCACCAAAGACTCCCTTTGACTAGTCTTAGCACCCCACTTAAGGATGTTGGAGAGGGCTCTCATTGATTGAATCAGGTGATGTCATCCCACCAATCAGATTTAGACCTGATTGCATTGAAGAGATGTGATTGGTCGGGATGATGTGGCACTGCATGGCGCACACGGGTCTATATAAACCCTATCTGCACCTAGGTTGGTGAGAGGTTCTCCCCTTGCCCATGCCACATAGCCATCTCTCCCTCTTCCTCCATGCCTACTATGCTCTTTCTACTCTCTCCTCTCATGCCCAAGGGGCTTTGGGCTTTTGTTGTGCAAAATCCAGGCAGAAAAAGGCAACAAGAAATGAAGAAGGTAGCACTGCTACAAGAGACGACATTGGATCTTCAAAAGTTGTTTTAAAGACCTTCAAGATTAGATCCAGATCTGATCTTTGGAGAAAAGATTGAGAAGAAGGAGGTATCCAAATCCTGTCTGAGTGGATACCGATAGAGGCCAGGTGATTGTGTGGCTACATCCAGAACCTTAGGCAATCAGTAGGATCATCATAGTATAATAAGATTACCCAAGAATAAGATATAAATTAAATCTAATTTAATTTATTTTATTAGATTTATTAAATCAGATCTAAAAAATATTAGATCTGATTTAGATCTAAGAGGAAAATTTTGAAATATTTCTCTTGGTTAAATCAGATTTGAACAAACATGATTCGAAAAAATAGGTTTTTCCCTTCAATTGGAGGGGGGTTGCTAATCATGGTTGAGAAGGTCATCCGACATACATGCATTAAAGGTTGTTTGGGCTTCAGTGGAAGTTATTTTACTCTCAACACTTGTTTCTCTACTTTCGAGTTTGAAGTTCGAATGAAGAGAGTACAAAATTATGACTGCCAAAGTCCTATGTCGGTTTTCCACTCTCAGAAGATAAAAAATTTTGGCCTTCTCCAAATTAGCATCGAAGCTTCCTTAATACTGAATGACTTGAAAAGATGTCTACTTTGAAAATTCTTCTGGCATGGTGCTCTGAGTACGACACCATAAATGCTTCGTCTGTAGGCATGATGAATAGGACACATGGCAAGCATGGAATGGGTGGAGAGGATCTGCAATCATAACCTCCTCCGGTTTCTTCCAACTATTTAAATGTCTCCCTCATGCCCGACTTATTAATTTAACCTATCTCTCTTCTTCTTCACTTCACTCTCTCTCCTCTGGCCATCCCATCCTTCCTCCGTTATAACTTCTCTGGCCATCGACATCTCCCTCGCCTGCCTTCTACTTTTCCGACCATTCCCTCAAGTCCTTTGATCGACTTAGGTTAGTCTCCCGACTCTTTTCCTGCATTTTTTTGCTTTTTTTTAGTTTTTTGTCCTTTTGGTTTCTTTATAGGAGCTTACTATTCTTCCTAGGTTTCCTCAAAAAGTTTGCAGCCCTCCTTTTTTTTTGATTTTTGGAAGATTTTTCAAGTTTAGTTTGATCCAAATATCTTTCGAAGTATCTTGGTCTATTGGTCTAGGAGCCCGATTGATCCGAACTCCCAAAATCCTACCTCTAGAAAAGAAGCTAATCTTAGGGTAGCATCTCATTCGACCTTCTTACCCGAGACCATCTCTTGTTCCTTACACTCTGAAGACCTTTCTTGTTGGTGCAGAAAATAGTGTTGATGTCGGAGTTCGCTGAAGCTGGAGAAGATGAGACCGTTGACGAGACCTGCAAGATAAAAGTCCTAGCCAGAGTTGGTTTTGGTAGGATCCTTCAATGGTCAAGTTAGTTCTCTGGTCAATAAGAATGAAGTACTCAGAAGAATTTAGAGCAGAGAGGAGAGCTTAGTGCTTAAAGAAGAAAACATATCTAGAGGGTCCCTTATATAGGTAGAGCTTATAATAGAATAAAAGTAATAGCCATAGTAGAATATTAGTAGACCATTCGAGCCACATGGAGTTTGTTATGAAGAGTGGCCTATCATTTATTGCAACTTAAAAGCGATTGGAGTTAATTTATTAGAGTTTGGATAAGAGGTTGGAGACTTCTACATTCATTGGCAAGCTGTTCATGCTAGGAAGGAGAACTCAAAGTCTGATCGGCCAAACTTGAAGATCGATTGTCAGATAATCAGATGATGAACCTACAATCGATCGATTTATTAGTGTTGTCTATGGCCCTCTTAAGGAGTTTGTGTTAGAAAATGTGTCCTAAAGCCAATCATCTAAGTAGTAGATGATTTAAATTAGTATATGAATTATCTAATAATAATAGTAATTTGGCTATTTCATCATAAAAGTTCTATCTTCCTTAAATAAACTCTTAAATTATGATGAAGTTCTTGGAACCACAATCAATCGATAAAGAAGGAATTATCGGATGGTTCTTAAATTATTTACGATCAAATGATAAGTTATTAACAAGGATGATAACTTATCGAGTGTAGGTCGCTGTATGTCATATGCATTTGGTTGTCCTCATAATCAAGTGGTATGGAGATACTAGTATGGCATCCATGTGAGATGTAGGAGTACATCTGCACTGAACGTGATAAATGTAGCACTCTACTATCAAGAGTAACTGGCTAAGGCCAATGGATATAAGTGTCCCTCCGACTTGAGATCGCCATGGTGACTTACGAGCAACTCACTGTACTTTGGTGCTGAACTATCTATATTTTTAATATAGATAATGAAAGATTTTTTAATATAATTAAGTACTTGTAGAGTCAGTGTGTAAGTCAAGATGGGATTGACCACTCTTGATTAACTTCAGGAAGAGATTATCTTATAGTGTTTCAATTTAGCAAAACTTAGGCCTGGGTAATCCTCATGAGGTGTCATGGGATTTACAAAATTTTGAGATACAGTAGCGATGACTTGTATGAGTGCTGACAGCGTACTTGAAGTCATCTTGACCATTATTTATCAAAGGGATGAATTATATGATAACCATGGGCCAGGGTTCTAAGAATGTTGCTTTGCATATATTCGATCTATCCGGACGTCGGGAACCATTGCTAGATGGTAACTTTGACTAGTATAAAAATTAGTTTCTATACTACCGACTTAGGTTCGAACCTATGGGGTCACACACATTAGAGCTTTTAACCTGATCGGATGGTTAATCAATGATTGAGAATCATTTCAAGGTCAAACATTCAAAGTGATTGATGTTTGACCAAATGCAAGTGTTGCCGAAAGATCGATTAGCAATTGGATTGCTAATTGGCTCAATTTGATTGAGTAATCAGGATGAGATCAAGTCTACTTAAATTAAATTCAATTAGAATTAGTTTGGATTTAATTAGATTAAGTCTAGTTGGTTTATTGGATAAGCCAATTGCAAGAAAGAATAATTTCTTGTTTGACTAGGACTTGGGTGCACCTAATTAACTTAGGATTTAAATCAGATTTAAATCTTGATTTAATCTAATTTAATTAGGCTCCTAGTTGGACTAGGATCATTCTTAATTAGATTGCATTTACTCTAATTTTAAATAAAATTTAAATCTGATTTAAACCTATTTTGACCTAGTCAAACAAGAGGAGTCCTAGTTGGACTGGGACTCTCTCTCTTTCACTTGCGCCTAAGAAAGCCCATGCCATATTTTAATTCTAAATTTTTTTCTATGTTTTCCCATGCATAATAAAAGGTTTCTCATGCCCCATATCAGATTATTTGGAATAAATTTTGACTTGGTCAAAAGCAGGAAGTTGTTAGGATTAGTTTCCTTCTTGGAAGAGCCATCTTTGACCTAAACTCTTCCCTCATCTTGTGCGCCCACTTTCCCCATGCCTCCAATATTATTTTCACCCTTTCTTCCTTTTTCTAGGGCATTGGTTTTTTATTTCTCACACCAAAAATCAAGGAAGGGGCATCCAAGAGTTGGACGCCCCATAGAAGTCCTCCTTTGACTAGGTTTTGACCTAGTTTTGCAATATAAAGGGGATGCCTCTTTCTTTGACCATAGAGGATGTGAAAAATCCTAGAAAAATTAATACATCAAAGGTTGATGTCTTGAAGAGATAAGGTAAGAGAAGATTATTTTTTCTTATATTTTTCTTTTATGTTTCCCTATTCCTATTTTATTTATGATTTTTATATGATAAAAATATGAGAGAGAGAGGAAGGGCTTGAGAAAAGATGGTGCCAAGATCCTTAGAGAAAAGATCTTCATCTGGACATCAATTATTGATGTCATGAAGGCACAAAGGTAAGAGAAGATTATCTTCTCTTTATTTTCTTTTAAGTATCTTCTTCTTCATTATTTTATGTAATTTTTATATGATAAAGATCAGAGAGAGAGAGAGGAAGAGGGCATGGAATCTATGCTCCAAGGTGTTGGGGCATGATGATCATTTTTGGACATGATCTGATCATGTCCTGATGCGAAAAGAAGAAGAGAAGAAGGTCTTCTCTTAGGGTTTCCTTGAGAGCCCTTCTTCTCAATTTTATTTATGAAATTTTTATGAAAAAGATCTTAGGGTGTGAGATCTAGAAAATTAAAAAAAAATCTAGAGGAGAAGGTCTTCTTTGAAACTAGCATAAGAGATGTTTTCAGGACATCAACCATTGATGTCCTGAAGGAGAAGATTTGTCTTCTCCTAGGATTTTTTTATATATATTTATTTCTGATTTATAGGAGATCCAAGGGTTGGATTTCTTTCTTATTCCTCTTTGTGTTCTTCATCTCTTGAAGTATCCAAGAGATTCGAAGAACATGTACTTGATTAACCATCAGGAGGGATCCATGAGAAGCTAGCACTTCGAGCGGATCTTCGTTTGACAAATCTCTGATCTATGTTGCAGGTTCGTGTGGATCACTTATAGAGGTTGGATGCTTGTGTGACACCAAAGGCAACAACGAATTCAACCATAGAGTTCTCAACCCATGCAAAGGTAAGAGATCTAATCTCTTGGTGACCTAGATGTGATCTAGGATTAGATCTAGAATTGTTCTACATCTAGGTATTGATATGATCAATACCACTTTTGATTAATTTAATTTTAGATTTATATTTGCATCATAATATGTTATAGATCCTTGATGTAGGGTTTTGTAATTGGATTATATGCATGTTGTAAATTAAATAGTTTAATTTATGTCTTCTGCTGCTCTATATTTCAAAAAAGTTTTGAAATCTATGCATGAAATCCTACATGTTTTCTATCAGTTCGGTCACCTTCAAGGTCAGCCAAGAGTGAACAACTATTCTAGACTGAAAATTAGAGAAGGCGATGGATCCTTTGATTAGAATCATAATCCTGCCTTCTAGAGGAAGTTTGGCCAATACTTGATGTTAGTTTGAAGTTCAGATTAAAGGAGTGCTGAGATTCATTATCTACTGAGTGGCTACTATTTATTCTGGATTGAAAATCAAACTTGTGTTGATGACAAGGTTCTTTTATTGTTCAAACTTGTTCGATTGATATGTACGATATAAGCTGGCAAGACTTGCAATTATCAGAAAGGGGTAAAGAAACTCAGCCACTTTTAAGATCTACCGCTATACTCAAAGTAGAGCAAAGGAGTGCAGCTAGAATGGAATTTGACTAGTGAGGAATTCAGCTGGATGGGGTTCTTGACGTAAGATTGATGAGACATGCTATCTACCGTGAAGGAATTCGGCCACTCTCAAGGTCTACCATAAATAAAGTTGGATGGTGCTAGGATTTAATATTCAATGGGGTTCTGCTAATACCAGGACCAAAGTCAGTTAACAACTCTCTTCATTGTTTAAGTTTGGCTGAATGAAGTTCATCATGTCTTTAACGAGTTCTGCAGTCATTGGAGGGGAATTGCTGATCACGATTAAGAAGGTCGTCTGGCATACATGCATTGGAGGTCATCCAAACCTCGGTGGAGCTATTTTACTCTCAATACTTGTTCCCTACTTTTGAGTTCGTAGTTCAAATGAAGAAAGTATAAAATTATAACTACCGAAGTCCTATGCTAGTTTTTCACTCTCAGAAGATGAAAAATTTTAGCCTTCTCCAAATTGGTGCCGAAGCTTCCTTAATGCTAAATGACTTGAAAGGACGTCTACTTTGAAATTTCTCCTAGCATGGTTCTCTGAGTATGGCACCATAAATGCTTCATCTATAGGCATGATGAATAGGACACGTGGAAAGCAAGGAATGGGTGGAGAGGATCTGCAATCATAACCTCCTCTGGTTTCTCCTGGCTATTTAAATGTCTCCCTTACACCCGACTTATTACTTTAACCTGCGCTCTTCTTTTTCTTCCGCTCTTCATCTCCTCAGGGCATCCCATCCTTCCTCTGTTGTAACTTCTTCGGCCATCGACATCTCCCTCACCTGCCTTTCACTTTTTTGACCGTTCCCTCGAGTTCTTCAACCAACTTAGGTTAGTCTCTGGACTCTTTTCCTACATTTCTTTGCTTTTCTCTAATTTTTTATCCTTTTGGTTTCTTCATAGGAGCTTACTATTCTTTCTGAGTTCCCTCAAAAGGTTCATAGCCCTCTTTTTTTTTTTTGATTTTTTGGAATATTTTTCAAGTTTAGTTTGATCCAAATATCTTCCAAAGTATCTTGGTCTACTGGTTCTAGGAGCTCGACTGATCCAAACTCCCAAAATCCTACCTCTAGGGAAGAAGCTGACCTTAGGGTAGCATCTCGTTCAACCTTCATACCTAAGACCATCTCTTATTCCTTACACTCCAATGACCTTTCCCTGATAAGGATCTAGTATGGGATCCCTTCATAGTACGAATTGGAGTTTCCTAAGCCAAATGACCGAGCTTACGCTTCTCCTCTGAGTTGCTTTTGTTTGTACACTGAAGCTCTCTGTACCAGACTTTGTCTCCTAATTCTTCCCTTTGTCGTAGCCCTCCTTTAGTTTTTAATTATTTTCTTTGCTTCTATGGTTCCAAAATCATTTAGGTTTATTATAGGCTTTCTTTTCCTCTGTATCTCAACTGAGGTTCATCCAACTATTTCTTTATTCCACAACTACTTTACTTTTAAATATCATCCGACTGCTAAAGATTGGTGATATCTGTCCCTCTAGTTTGACAAGAAGGGGTTGCTCAAAGGCACCCCTTCTTCCATTCATAACTGAAAGGAAAAATTTTTCTTTGTTTCATGCCCTTCTTTAGAGTTTGGACTTCCTCCATGGGGGTAGCTAAGAGATTCAGTCCGCCAAGCTTCCGAGTTAAAAAGAAAAGACCTCGACTCGATTAGCAAAATAAGAAATTATCGAGCTCCTCCATTATCTGAACTAGTAGAGAATCAAATCTTAATTAACCTTGGCTTAAGCCCCCTCGATCCAACAGGTATCTTTGAAAGAAAACCAAGTTTTCTACTGTAGGATCGATTAGATCTGATCAGATCTATAGCATAAAATTTTAAAATTTTTCTATAAATTTTGATCTAATCTAAGAGTTTCTAGATCTAATCCTTATGATCTGATATTAAAAATAAAAATTAAAACTAAATCTGGAATAAGATTTGTTACCTGTTCAGGATAGATAATTATCTTGATGATGATCTATGAAAGCCTGAGGTCCTGAAGCTAGCCATGCACATGCCTAGCCTCTATCGAAGTCCACTTGAGCTGGTTCTAGACATCTTCTCCTCTTGAATATAATCGCCAATGATCAGATCTAGATTTGATATGTAGAGCTTTCAAAACAAAATATGAATGTAGCGCACTCGTCTTACAAACACCATCGTCTCTTTGCTTGAATCCTTGCACCAAAAGCTTTGGATCTTCCTTATTGTTTGCACCCAACCTATTAGGCATGGAGAATAGGAAGTGGAGTAGGAGAGGAGGGCATGGAATAGAGAGGGGGTGGTAGTAATTGGCATGGAGGAAGGGAAGGCTTAAGAACCCTAGGGTGCAGGGGTTCTTATAAAGAACCCTGTGCCACCGTAGAGACCCATTCAATCAAGCAATCAAATTGCTTGATTACTTAGGACTCCAAGCCTGATATCCCATGCCAAATACCATGTCCCTACCTAGTTTTGTCACCCAAAATTATCCCATAGGTGTCGCACAAAATAGATAGGGAGAAAGGGAAGAAGTCAAGGTGCAAGGGACTCTTCCTAGAGTTTGATCTCTATCAAACTCTTTAACTTGATCAAATCTAATTTTGACTTGGTCAAATTTGATTTTGACCTGATCAAAATCCTATCCATATGAAGCGCATGCCTAGGAGGGTGTGCACTCTCTTCTCTCTCGAGAAATCACTTAGGGGCACGTGCCCCTAGAAATTCTCCAGGGGGCATATGCCCCTTGCCCCTTTCTTTCCTGCATTCGGGTCAACATTTGATCCTTGTCCTAAAAGGATCAAAAACTTGGCAAGTCTTGTCCTATTCCCATCTGATGGATTAAGACAATACATTTCTGACATGGACAAGCTTCAGTCAGACCAAGACAAACCCATACAGGATTTTTGGATAAGCCAAATCCAATTTGACTTAGTTGAGATGAACCAAAAAGACTACAGAAGAAGAAAGTCAGGCTCAATCACGTACTAGCATGATTTTCTTGGATCTGATTGGATCTAATTCAAAACAATCAAATTGGGTTAGCTTAATTGATGACATCTAGATCCAAATTCTTATTTATGTGATTCAGTTAGGTTCAATTCTATATGGTAATGAGATATATCGCGATCTCTATTATCGATATCATCGAAATACCTTTCGATGGATCAGAACTCTTCTGATCCACTCAATTAGAATGATTGATTATCAAGATCATTCTAATTACTCCCAAAATCTACTAGTGACATCTAACAGTATATGGTGGCAACCCATTAGAGCTAAATATGAACCTCTTGGTGTAGCTACCTGTGTGATTGGGTTCTTCTATCATGAGCCCTGACAGGATTAGGATTAAGGTAAACTTGTCAAACCCAAAACCCTATCATATGATTGAATCATTCGATCTGAGTCTGATGTGAAATCCTAATAGAAAATATTTTTCTATTATATCACACTATCATAGCCATGGACTTAAGGACTCGATCTCATGATCATCATAGGACTATTCCTCCTCTACTAATGTTGATAGATTCCATCTTGATGTGAACCAGTTCCTACAATGAACATACTATAGCCAACATACACCTTAAGGTTCCAAATGGCTAGGAGATCGAGTTATGGTATAGTCAAACTATAACACACTCAAGGTGAACTGTCAATGTACCTTAGGTCTAAAAACTAGATATACAGCTGTAGCATCAAGCTCAGTGAATGACAAGAAGGTAGACTTTTTTATGACTGCTCGAGGTGGTCACACTCTGTGCCCTCATTTTCTAATTAGTACCTGTACTCTTGCTCTCATGTCTCCTTACCGTAGACTCAAAACTCATCTATCCTAAGAAAGTGATCATATACCAACATTCTGGATCGATCACCATCCTCGTAATGATCCTACGGTCGGAAGTAATTTATGAGTTAATTATGAAAATACATGTCTTAAATTTTCAACTCTTAAAAATATGTATTAGTATTCCATTAACTTAAAGAATGTATCACAAATACTATATATACACAATGTGATAGAAAAAAATAATTCTTTATTAATTTTAAGTAAAAATTATAAAAATATCCTTAGAAAGTGTATTATAAGTGTTAGCTAATTTGGCTTCTAGGATACTTATCTAACAAACTCCTACTTGACCTAAAGCTAATTGGCTACAAATCTAAGTCCCATCTTCTCAAGATGGGCTTCAATCTTCTACTAGCTCAATGACTTTGTAAGTGGGTCTGCCGTATTATCTACGGTGTCAACTCTCTTGACCTCAATGTAATCCTTCTCGAGGTAATCACGGATGAGGTGATATCACTGCTCGATATGCTTTGACTTCTGGTGAGACCTCAACTCCTTAGCTAGGGCTACGGCGCCATTGTTGTCGCAATATAGAGGGACGACATCTAATGGCATTACTATGAGTTTTGTGGTAAACTTCTTGTATCAGAATGTTTCTTTCATAGCTTCCAACATAGCAATGTACTTAGCTTCCATTATGGAGTCTGTAATCACTGTCTGCTTGAAACTCTTCCAGCTTACAGCATTACCATTGCACACAAATAGATTTTCATATGTTGACTTTCGATCAACTATATTAGACATAAAGTCTAAGTCTATAAACCCTTAGACCTGAAGTTCTTCATTTTCAAAGACTAGAAATATATCCTTAGTTTTTCTTAAGTACTTAAGGATATGCTTCATAGAAGTCTAGTGCTCTTGGTCTGAATTTGACTGATATCTGCTTGTGACATTTACAGCATATGCAATATTAGGTCGTGTACACAACATGGCATACATGAGGCTCCTTATTTTCGAAGTATAAGAAATCTTGCTTATGTGTTCAATCTCCTTAGGTGTGTTTGGACACATCTTCTTGGAGAGATGAATGCCATGTCTAAAGGATACTAGTCCCCTCTTGGAGTTTTCTATGCTGAATTTCTTCAGCACCTCCTTTATGTACATCTTCTGTAAGAGACCTAGCATCCTATTGGGTCTATCCCTATAGACCTTTATTCCTAATATAAAGAATGCCTCTCCTAGGTCTTTCATAGAAAACTCTTTTGACAACCATATTTTGATAGATGTCAACAAGAAAATATCATTTTCAATTAGGAGGATGTCATCCACGTATTGTACCAGGAAGACAACAGCACTCCTACCGACCTTTTTAAATACACAGGACTCCTCCTCATTTTTTATGAAATCAAATAATTTGATCATATTATTAAAATAAGCATTCCAACTCTGAGATACTTGCTTAAGTCCATATATGGACCTTTGCAGCTTGCAAATCTTGTGATCATCATCACTAGATATGAAATTGAGAGGCTATTCCATATAGATATCTTCATCAAGATATCCATTTAAGAATACTATTTTTACATCCATCTGCCATATTTTATAATTAAAATAGACTACAATAGTAGGTAGTGTGTGGATGGATTTTAGCATGGCTACTGACGAGGTCTCTTGATAGTCAATGCCTTCGCACTGACTATATCCTTTCTCTACAAGCCTAGCTTTGAATGTCTATACATTTTCATCGGCATCTATCTTTCTCTTGAAGATCTATTTATATCCAATTGGTACAATGCCTTCAGGTGGATCTACCAAGGTCTAGACTTAGTTTGAGTATATTGAGTTGATCTCTGACTTCATTGCCTCTAATCATTTCTTGGAGTTAATATCAGATATTATCTCATCATAGATTTTGGGATCATCACTATGAATCTTATTTTCTATGAGAAATATTTTCTCTACATCCTCTAAAATAGTACCTAAGTATCTCTCAGAAGGATGGTAAACCCTACCTGATCTACGAGGTGGAGGAGGTTGTATTTGGATTGGCTGAGACTGACTAGGTTCCTCAGGTTTATTAGCTCATTACTCTTTGGAGACCTTCTCTTCGAATCTAATCTATCTCTCGATACCACCATCTTGAATAAATTATTTTTATGAAAAATAGCATATCGACTCATAATTATATTATGATCTTTCGAAAGATAGAAGTAATATCGTAATGACTCTTCAGGATATCCGATAAAATGAGCTCTAAATAATCTAGACTCTAATTTATCCATCTGTTGTTTCTTGATATGGGCTGGACAATCCCAAATTTTGAGATGACTCAGACTTGGTTTCTTACTATGCTATATCTCATACGATGTGGTAAGAATGATTTTAGAGAAAACCCTATTCAATAAGTAGATTGTGGTCATTAGACTATATCTCCAAAAAAAATCAAAAAGGTCTGTGAAGCTTATCATGGATCAAACCATATTTAATAGGATTCGGAGTCTCTATTTTGAAATCTCGTTGAGTTGAGACATTCCAGGTGGAGTCCATTGCGAGACTATGCCATTATCCTTGAGATAGTCTAAGAATTTTCGACTAAGGTATTCGCCTCCTCAATCTGATTGAAGAATCTTAATAAATTTTTTGATTTATTTTTCTACTTCATGCATGAATTTCTTAAACTTTTCAAAGGCTTCAGACTTGTGTTGCATCAGATATACATACTTATACTAAGATAGATCATCGGTAAAGATAATGAAGTAGACATAATTATCTCTGGTCGGCACATCAAATAGGCCGCATACATCTATATATACCAGGACAAGTAGGTCCATGGCCCTTTCTCCATGTCCTAAAAAAGGAAGCTTGGTCATTTTGCCCTGAAGGCATGATTCATAAATTGGATATGACTCAAAAGTTAATGAACTCATAAGTCCAGATTTTTCTAATTTGTTAATTCTATCTTCGACTATATGACCTAGTCTAAGATGCCATAGATACCTATCATTTAGACTATCTCTAGATCTTTTAGATTCTACAACATTCATGTTTGGCTTGATATTTAATACAGATACATTAACATGAAATCGATAGAGACCGTTAATTAAGAAACCACTTGTAAGTTTATTTCTTTCAAAAAGAATAGGATATTGGTCCTTAAGAAAGCTAATTACATAATCTTTCTATGCTAAATAAGAAACATAAATCAAATTCTTGCTCGTTGTAGGTACAAAATAATAGTCCCTAAGAATTATATCTAATCCTAATGGTAATCATAGAGGGTACATTCCCACAGTCATAGTAGCAACTCTTGCTTCATTTTTGATGTGCAGGATCATCTCACCATCCCTCAGCCTTCTGCTCTCCTCAAGATCCTGCATGGAAGTGAACAAGTGAGCACTAGAACCAGAGTCAAGCACTCAACTGCATGCAGAAGAAACTATAAAGTTAGATTCAATAATGAGCATACTTTCAGAAGGACCTGCCTCCTTCTTGTTCTTTAGGCTGTCCAGGTATAAAGGACAATTTTGCTTTCAATAGCCATCAGTATTGCAGCGAAAATACTTTTCTTTATCAGTGGCCTTCTTCTTTCGCTCTCTCTTCTTCTTCTTCCCACCTTCTACCTGCTGCTTCTTCGTAGACTTCTTCTTTCCAAAAGACTTTCTCTTGAAAGAAGTCCACTCCATAGCAAGTACTGAGCTTTTTGAACCTTTCAGAGAAAGCTCAGCAGTAACCAGCATATTCATGAGTTCTGCCAAAGTACATTGAAGCTTATGCATATGGAAGTTCATGATGAACTGCCCATATGCATCAATCAAGGATTATAGGATCACATCAATCTGCACATCCTTATCAAGCACGATACTAAGCTTCTCAAGCTCCTCTAGATCCTTGATCATTGTTAAACAATGATCTTGGATCGATTGCCCATCATGCATCTAAGCCTTAAAAAATCTCTTGGAGATTTGATACCAGGCGTGCGACTCTGCTCACTGAACAACTTTTGTAGGTGAGCCAACATTTGGTGAGTAATCTTGATATCTTCATGTTGATGCTATAATTCATCAGACATTGAGTCCAACATATAGTACATAGCTTTTTATCATCGTCCATCCACTTCTTCAGAGATGCTTTTTGATCTACGATTGAACGGGATGGTAAAGTGGGTGGATCCTGGTCCAATACATAAGATAGTTTCTCAGAACCTAAAATGATTTTGTAGTTCCTAAGCCAATCCTTATAATTAGGTTCAGTCAGTTTATCGGTGTCAAAAATTTGGACTATTGGATTTAACGTAGACATTTTCCTATTGAGAGTCAAAGTTTCTAGTTAGACTTTGTAATTAGACTTAATCAATTTATTTAAAAGTTTTATTTTAAATAAATTAGGCTCTCACTATTTTCTTAGATTTTTATACTTTCTTAGCAGAGATGCAAAAATTCTGACGATTATAGACTTCTAGTGGATGGTGCAGTTCCATCGATTGGCTCACCACCTCACCTAATAGTTATTGGTGATGGGTCAATCGATGAGTGGACAACTCTTGTCCAATGATTCTCTAATTATGGTGCATCCAAACCTGGTCTCTAATTCATGAAGCTTACCATGCCCAAAATTTTGCTCCAATCCTTAGTTAAGTCAGACCTACCATTTGCACGAATTAAATTTTTGATTAGGTCCCTCACCGTATCCATAATATTGAGCCCAATCCATCCTCCAATCCATAGCATCCAACGCCTAATAGACATGGTTGCATCTTCTCAGTGCAACTGAACCACTATAACCAGTCGAGAACAATCAACCCCAAGAAGGACCCGCATATCTACAATGGTGGAAGACCTATTACTTAATATTTTCTTAGAGAGATTTGATTTATATCTTTTAAATTTGACCTGACTTAGTCAAAATAATTATGACTAACCTAATAGCATGGGTTAGCTCAAATCATTAGCTATCTCAAATCAGAATTGGCTCAACCTAATCAGCCAGGTAAGTGAGATCAGTGGGAGAAATATGTCATTAACTCACCGTGAATGCATTCGGTCAAGTAGCTTCCAATTAAAGATCACTGATCGTATCTGTCAAACTTACCTTAGATACTGATTTGTTAAACCAGAACTAATTGGATTAGCCTAAAATCCAGGCTCGAACCGCGAAACCAAATTAGGTTTTGACTTGATTGACCACATGTGACTATGAGTCGATCCTGACCTAGACTTAATCCTATTGAATTGGTCAATTCTAAGCACTCTTGATCCTACCTAACCAACTCTTGATTTAGTTTGATCAATCGCTAGACCTAATTAAGCTATCCATATCCGAACCCAAATTTATGAAGGTATCTTAGATCTAAAAATTCATAATTTTTAGATCTAATTGATTTTATAATCTTAATTTTTAATTAAATTTAGGTTCATAAATAAAATATGCACAAAATTCCTAGGGTTTTAGGATCTAGGGTTTTGTAGAAAAGTAAGTTATTTGATTTCTGATTAAGCACAGACGTGCAGCACCCCTACATGCCATAAGAGCATCCCATCGAATGAAAAGAGAGAGCCTTTAAGTCTTTCTTACTCTTATGACCGGACGACCAAGGAAAATATCTTAATCAAAAATTTTAATTACTCTATAAAAATTATTAGATCTATAACATATATCGCATATAAAATTATAGATCTTACTATGCATGCTTTGTATACATCTCATGTATCAAAAATAAACCAATCATACATGTTTTAGATCTAATTATATCTAATATAACATCTAAAAATAAAAATTTAATTGATCATATCAAAATAAAAAATTCATTATAGACTATCTATTGCATAGAACAATAAAAACTAGTCTAGACACGCATGTCATATATTGCATATATGACTATTTAATAAATTAATCTAATATATGCATGTTTTAGATCTGATATATTAGATATAATATTTGAAAAATAAAATTTTGAAATGATCATATCATATAAAATTCTACTCTTGACAATTCATAGAACAATTCTATAAACCTAGTCTAGACATGCATAAAACATATCTCATATATTATTTATAATTTTAATCTTCTCATTTTAGATCTGATTATATCTGATGTGACATCTAATATCATTAATATTAAATCATAAAATAAAATTAAAATTAGATCTAAAGTAGATCTAAAGAACTATAAATGCAGTTCTGATACCATTTGAAGAAAAACCTAATTTTCCATCGCAGGATAGATATGATCTGATCAGATCTTTAGCATAAATTTCTAAATTTTTTTTATAAATTTTGATTAGATTTGAGAGTTTTTAGATCTGATTCTTACGATCTAATATTAAAAATTAAAATTAAAATTAAATTTAGAACAAGATTTGTTACCTATTTAGGGGAGATAAATACTCGGATGATGATCTGCAAAAGCTTGAGGTCTTGAAGCAAGCCATGTACACGCTTGGCCTCTACCGAAGTCCACTCAGACTGGTTCTACATGTCTTCTCCTCTTGAATCTGATCTCCAAAGATTAGATCTGGATCTGATCTATAGGATCTTTAAAATAAAACTTGAAGGCGGTACGCTCGTCTCACGAACATTGTCGTCTCTTTACTTGAATCCTTGGGCCAAAAGCTTTGGATCTTCTTTTGTTGACCTAGAGATTGATTTTAATGATGATAAAGAATTTTGAGTATAAGTTATAAAATCTAATAATATTTTTGAGGATGTGCAGCTTCAAAATTTCGAGTGCTCATAATTTTTTCAAGGAGTTCCCGATATGTTAATGAGGATAAAATCAAGTCAAGAAGGTAAGTCTAGCCTACAAATCAAATTAGAGAAGAAAGGATCACAAACAATCTTTGACATGCATGACACGCAAACTGGGCCAACCCAGTCTAGAACTGAGGTGACTTAGTCTCAGTGGAAGCAAAAGACAGAAAGCACAGAAAGTAAAATTTTTAAGATCTAGGGGATGGAGTCGACTCCGCCGATTCAGAGCTATAGCTTTTTCATTTCATAAGATTCTCAATAGCTATTTTCTCATCTCCAATGGTTAGAACTCTTTCTGAAGATTTTTCAGATATCAAAAAGTGATTGAAAACCTCAAGGATATATAAGAAAATCTTTGGAGTATTAAAAATAGATCTTGAAGACCATATTAAATATTCTTTGAGAAAACTAAGGAGTAAGCTGAAAAAAAAAAAGAGAAGTTATTTTCAGAGTGATCCTTTATCCTTCCACTATAAATTACCTATTGAAAATGTATCCCAAAGCCAATCGTCAGCATGTTGATGGTTGAGCTATACTTTTATAATTATGTATGAATTATAAATTAATAAAAAATATTTTAGCATTTTTCATTATAAATTATTTTTTATCTTCTAATGAACTCCTGTGTTGTGATGAAGTCCTTAGGATTATCTAGATTCAACAAAGAAGGATTTATCGTTTAGTCCTTAAATTATTCACATCCAAATGATACGTTGTTACTAAGGATGACAATGTTTATCAAGTATAGATCATTATATGCCATATAGGTTGGTTATCCTCATAACCAAAGAGTGTTGAGATACTGGTATGGCATGCAAGTGAGATGTATGGGTACATCTGCACTGAATGTGACCAACTCCGAAGCTTTTCTCCCATCAAGATTAGCTCCGATGTAATATGGATATAAGTGTTCCTCCAATCTAGGATCACCACGGTGACTTTCAAGCAACTCACTGTGCTTTGGTGCCAGACTATCTAAATTTTTAATTCAGTAACGAAAGGTTTCTGGGCACAGTCAAGTACTTAAGGAGTCAGTGCATGTATTAAGATGTTGAGCACTCCTGGATTCAGAAGTTGTGTTAAATGATATTTCAATTTAGTAAAGCCTTGGCCAGGGTAGTCCTTACGAGGGGTCACAAGATTAATTGCTTTGAGACATAATTTGGATGTATCTTCTAGGGTTGATAGTCAAATCCTAAAGTCAACCTATGCGCAGAGATCAAAGGGATGAATTATATGGTAACCATATTCGTGTAGGTTCTGATTGTTGCGATTGTGACTATTCGACCTATCTAGATATTGGGTAGCATTGTTAGATAGTTACTTCATTAGTATAGGAAGTTGTTTCTATGCTACCGACTTAGGCTCGAACCTGCGGAGTCACATACATTAGAGATTTCTACCTGATCTATTGGCTGTGGTCAAGAGTCCCACTAGACTAGGACTCTTCGACCAACTATCCTATAGCATTAGGATATTGAGTCCTACTTATCTGAAACTCTCTGATCAAGAGTATGGACTCTGTGATCGCAAATTTTATTTATTTCGGACATTGGGGTCGAGTGTCCCACTGGACTGGGACTCTTCAATTAGGATTTCATATTGATGAACTCTATTATCCATTGACCTACCAAATTTGGACTCTAATTTTATGAGAGGTTTTATTAGTGATTTGATTACTAATTAACTAAATTTGATTGAATAATTATTTTTGGTTCAAGTCTAATTGAATTAGGTTCAGTTGGCTTTGACCCGATTAGGTCATGAGTTGACCTAATCGTCGAGGAGTTTTGAATCCTGATTTGATCAGTGATTGGGCTTGATCAATTCTTAATTTTATTAAGATTTAATTAAGCCTAATTAAATCTAAATGTGTTGAATTTAATTTATTCTAATTGGACCTAACCAATTTTGATTGGGTTGGTTCAGTTGATTGAAGTTTAGAATTCAAAGACTAGTTTGACTAGTCTTCCCATGCACCACATTTAAACCCCATGCCCCATTTAAATTCTGAATTAATTCTCTCATACCTTTTTTCCCACACACATAAGAAGTTTTGACTGGTCTTTCCATGTCCTCAAGGGATAAGTTATAGTCAGTTGCCATTCAAATTCAAAAAGAGTTTGAATTTGGATCAACAACAACCATATCTTATCCCTACGCCACCTAAACTTTTGTGCACCTATTATCTCCATGTGAAAGGGGTTTTCTCATTGATTTTTTCTTTTTGAAGAGTGGGCACACAACTCCTTCATACATCCCAAATAAGTTTGAATTGGTTTGGATGAAGTTTGAATTAAAAAGAGTTTTGAATTCAAACTAGCGTTCAAACTAGTTTCTGATTCTCCACATGCATAGAAGTTGTTCTATGTGCAACTATTAAAAAGAGAGATTTTTGGGACATGTGACAACACCTATTTTAAAGAGAGGACTTCTGTGAGATTCGTTTGGTGCATGGGAAGAGGCTTCAATCATCTCTGAGAGAGAGAAAACCAAAGGAGAAGGGGCGCAAGGTTTTTAGGATGAGTGCAGTCCTAGGTATTCGACCTAGGTTTCGGGAAGCCATTGCATGAGCTACGAGCATCCAAAGCCCACGAAACTTTACAGAGAACCTCCTCTACCTCTGTACTATATCTGCTAGCAACCTGGAGTATTTTTGAAGTCCGTAGATAAAGATCAAAGTTATTCGATCAAAACAACCCCTGAAAGACTCCAGGGTTGATCTAGCACTCATGGGGAGCCGATCAGGATCAGAAGCCTCGTGTGGACGATCCATGGAGGTCAGACATTTATGTGGCTATATCACGACCAGAAGACCTCCTTGACAATGGTCAGATCATGGTGATCAACTACCCATGAAAAGGTATTGTGTTCTGAATACATAGATGTAGTAAATAGTTTACTACATAATTTTATTTTCAGATCTATATGAATGCATGTATATTGTTGGTGCAAAATCTGGTTGTCATCGAAGAAGTGCTAGAGTCGGAGAAGATGAGGTCACCACCAGTGATCTGTAAAATAAATCTCATCCAGAGTCGGGGGTGATGGCTCTGGTAAGACCCTCCGACGATCAAGTTAGCTCTATCGGCCAACAGAAATGGAGTGCTCAGTCAAAAAAGTTGTAGAGTCTTGGAAAGAAGAAGAGAGCCTGAAGAAAATATATCTAGAGGATTTCTTTTATAGCCTCAAAGTTTATAATAAATTGATAGCGACAACAATAACCATCTGGTAGTAGGCCACTCAGGACCATGTGGAGTTTGTTATGGAGGGTAGTGTTTGTTATCACGATGTGCCACTCTGTTGGAGATTTAATAGTCAAAGTTCGGAGAAGTAGATGTTAGCTGGTGATGAACTTTGAGCTATATCAATTTCAGAGGAGTTCAGACTCTTCTAAGGTAGTCTGTGTGTGGGTTGGTTCATGCCGTGTATGGGATCGGATTTGTGTAGGTGAGGAGATCTTTCTGGGTGACTATCAAAAGTTCGATCGAAAAAGGTTCAGAAGTTCTACAACCGAAGAAACCTTGAAGGAAGTCTGTCGAAGATGTCTAAAAATGGATTTGCTGGGGGAATCCAGAAGTAGGTCTGTTGGAGGAATCTATATGTAGATCTATTGGAGGAGAGACCCAAGGAGAAATTTGCCTAATGGAAGAATCCAACTGCTGGAGAGGTCTGGAAGGACCTCGGCTGCTAGAGGAGTCCGGAAGGAGCTCTAGTACTGGAAAAGTTTAGAAGGAGTTCGGCTACTGGAGGAGTCCCAAGAAAAAGAATTTACGATCGAAGCTCTTATGCGATTACCAGTTACATTAGGCTAAGCATCAGACTGGACTTCGATGGGAGCAGGATTTATCCCAATAATGGTCCCCTACTCATGAGTTTGAAATTCGAAGGAAGGAAAAAGGGGACTGTCGAAGTCCGGTCCCGAGTTTTCGTGCTTGTTAGAACGAGATATTTTGTTGTTTACTGCACTGGCACCGAAGCTTTCTAGGTCTAAAATGAGTTCGAAAAGATGACCCTTCGAATCTTCCATCGAAACTCTATCCCAGGTATGGCACCATAAAGACTCCACCCGTCGCCACTCTTCTATCATGATGAGTGGGACATGCGGCGCATGCTGACTGACTGAAGTCGATCCGCAATCATAACTATCTTGGGTTACCTCTAGCTATTTAAGGCCTTCTCCTTTCATTCGGAAGCCATTCCTACCTGAGTCTTCTCCTTCCTTCGATCTTCGTTCGTCTTCTTCCCAAGGGTCTTAGCCTCCTTCCTCACCTACCCAAGCTTCAGATGCCTTTTTGATTGGTTCTCATCGCACCCATCATCCTTTCATCCTTTCTAGGTAGCTTAGGTCAATTTTCCAACCCTTCTCTTAGGATATTCATACTTTTTCTTTTTAGCTTCTTGCTCTCCTGATTTTTTTGTAGTGGCATTTATCCTATATTTTTTCTTATTTTTTGGAGGTTTCCTTGGGATTTTATTTCGATCCGGATGTCTTCCAAAACCTTCCACTCCTTCGATTCTTGGGGCTCGCCTGGACCGACATTCTTTGATCCTGCACCCTTAGCCGAGGTAGAACCTAGGAATATGTCCCACTCATCTTTCATTCCAGCCTCCATTCTATCAGTTCTAACTTTGGATAACCTTTCTTTGATCCAAATCTAATATGAAATCCCTTCAGAATATGACCTTGAACTCCCTAGCTCTGATGATCGAGTCAGTTCTTCTTTGATCGATCGATTTTGTTTGTACTTAGAAATATTGTGTGCTGGGCTCAGGCTCCCACTACCTCTATTTGTAGTCGCTGTCTTTCGATTTTTAAACATCTCTTTCACATCCATCATGCCAAACTCCTTTTGATCTATCATAGGTTTCCTTTCCCTCTATCAATTGGCCGAGGACCAGTTGACCGTTTCACTCTTTAAAAATTTCTACACCTTCAAGTGCTATCCTTCTATGAAGGACTGGTGGTACTTTTTTTTCTAGTTCGATAAGAAGGAGTTATTGAAAGGTGCCTCTTCTTCGATTCATAACTAAAAGAAAAAGTACTTTTTTGTATATTGTCCAACTCTACCATTAGATCTTCCTCGGGATTATATTAGGAAGTCAGTTTATCGAGCTCCTAGCTTAGACGAAGCCGACCTTGATTCCTCCAATAAACTCAAAGCATACCAAACTCCTCTCCTTCCCATCCTTCTGAAAGAACAGACCTTGTTCAACCTAGGTTTGAGTCTCCTCGACCCTGCTGGTACACTTTTTGCTTTTCAAATTCATACGGTCTTGCACATGTGTATTGCCACTGACCACACTTCTTTTTCTATTGTAGAAATAGATATCAAAGCCATCAAAATGCTTACCAAAGGGCTTTACACCAAGAAGAGGAAATGAAAGGCATCAAGCGATAGCTCGAAGAGGGCGAAGGTCGGCACTTTCAGCTCCATGGTCCCCACCTCCATTGTCGCTGCATCCGAGGTCATCGCCAGCATCAAAATTGCCTTAACTATCAAGGCTGACACTGTTGGCGCTGGCTCCATGCCTCCCATGTCCTCAGGTCCTTCTAGTGGGGAGGGCTTTAGAGCTTCCTACCGAGGGAGAGATAGGGGAAGGAAGAAAAAAGAAGAAAGCTATCGCCAAGACGTCCCATAAGGCTCGCCTTAGCGGGCTGGATGGTGACAATGATGAACGAGGGAAGGATCCCTTCGATAACCCAAAGATCATTCGAGATCTAACTGATAGGTTTGCCATGCCGGAGGTGGTGGATCACATGGCTGATCTTGACCTGCGATAGCTTGTTTGGAGTTTCCTTGGAACCATCCTCAAGGTAACTACTCTATCTTTCGACCCTTCTGCTCCTCTCTTTTCTTCTCCTTCTCTTTTTATTTTCTCCCTCTTTTTTTTTCTTTTAACATAGATGCTCGCCTACATCAAGAGGGCATGCCATCAAGAGGCGGAAGCATAGAAGGTCCAGGAGGACCTTCGAGTTAAGATCCATGGACTTCAATTAAAGATCATCGAGTTCGAGCACCTTGCGGAGGAGAAGGCAGCGAAAATCGAGAGTTTCTAGGGTGCACATCGGAAGGAGGAGTTTGTCTTGATCGGATTCAAGGCCACACTGACCCTGGAGGTGGAGAGGAAGAAGGAAGCTGAGAATAAGATCATCGAACTGGAGGTCTAAATGGCGGGGTCGATCTCGGAGGTGATGACTCGAAACATGGAGGAGTTCAAGGCCACTTCCAAGATGAGGAACCTGAGCATCAAATTCGACCATGAGGCATTCATTAAGGGTTTCGAGCTCTGTGAAGGTAGGGTGGCTTGGAGGTTCCCTGAACTCGACCTTGGATTTTTGGATGAGGAGGACGACGTAGAAGCGGGACCATCCAATGCTGCAATCGATCCTTCCTTCATCAAGCTCACACTCGGTCCATCCGAACCTGCCGTAGAAGTGCCAGAGCTAGTTCGGGCATCCGAGGCAGTCGAGAGCACTTCTGCCCCACATTTCGCTACCCCTCCTGAGGTTGAAATCCTCGAGTAGTTGTACATTTTGCTTTTTCTTCTTTTTCTTCTTTTTTATTTTTGCTTTGTACTCAAAATCCTTGATTAAATGAAAGTAAATTTCTAAATTTTTTTTATTTATATCTTTGAGCATTTTTCATACCTTGAATGCAGTCTCCCGTCAACATTGACCCACTGCCTCAGGAGGTTCCCCTGAAACCCTTAATAAAAGGCCTGAAGAAGGAAGTCCATCTGTTGAAGAAGAAGTTAAAGAAGATATAGAACGACCTTCAAGCTTCATGGAAGAATGCTTCAGAGGCAACCAAAGAGGTCACTTGCCTCTAGAACTTGCACATGAAAAACTCTGCTAGTTTCAGCATTTGAAAGGATAGCTTCGAGAGGGAGCTGGCCAAACTTTGGAAGAATGCAAGTGACAAATCCTGAGCATTGATGGTGAAGATCGGCTCCTTCGAGACTCAACTCAAGATGGCGAAGGAGAAAATTCAACTTCTAGAGGGGAGCTTACCGTGGTCCTCCGATAAGGCACAATTTGAGTGGGACTGGTCGATGAGGTTCTTCGCACTTCAAAAGTAGCTGCGCGATGTCGAACTCACATATGAGACTTACCGACTGGATTGGAGTGGTAGGATGTCCACGTTAGAACAAAAGCTTCGTGCCTCCAAAAATGAAGTATCCCATCTTCAACGGCAACTTGATGATGGCTTCTGGGCTGGTACAAGCAGGGAGGTTGATGAGGTCGCCTCCTTAAGGAGGATCATTGGCGAGCTCTGGGAGTCGGTTGGTACAAAAAAGGCTGAGGTGCAGCGGCTAAAGCTTGAGCTGACTAATGAGAGTCAAGCTACCAAGGATGTGGAGGCCAAGTCCGAGGTTCTAAGGAGGAGACTGTAAGAGTTAGAAGAGAACTACTATCGAGCCGACAGGATGTTTCGTGATAATATGATGAGCTGGAGAGAGCTCGAGGAGGAGGTCGACCGTCTTAAGGAGTCTTTATTAATGGCCATCAGTCCAAAGTCTGAGGTGTCTGGCCCTTCTTAGGATTTTGACGGCCTTGTTCTTTCCTTCTTCTATATATTTATTTTTATTTATTTTTTTGGTGTAATTGGTCGTGCCGACCTCCGTTTTGCTTGTAAAGACCTTATGCTTGTAATGAAATTGTACCTTTTTGTTATTTTTGTTTTGCATGGACTTGAGGCTTGTTCATGGCTTTACCTTCTTTACTTTGTTTGTCTCTATGTTGTCTTTTGATGCGATGCTTGCCGTGGACGTCGAGCCGAGGTCTCTTCTACGAATCGAGATAGGGTCCTTCTTTTTATGTTTGGCGTAACCATGTAGTCATAGAAAGAACACGTGTAAGGGTTGTCAAGATTCTCGTCTTTGGTTAACAAGGTATTTGCTTTTGCTCCCATTAGGATGAGGTTTTTCTTCTGTTCTTAACATGGCTTGTGCGGGTGCATTAAGGCCATTGGTAGGATCTCTCCCCCCATCTCATCTTGATTTAACGAGGCCTTTGACCTTGCTCACATTAGGATGAGGTTCTTCTTCTATGCCTAATGGGCTGTAGGGACACATTAGGGCCATTGGTAGGACCTCTCCCATCATCTCATCTTAACTTAACGAGGCCTTCAACCTTGCTGACGTTAGGACAAGATTCTCCTCCTATTCCTAATGGGCTGTAGGGGCACATTAGGGCCATTGGTAGGACCTCTTCCCTCATCTTATTTTAATTTAACGAGGCCTTCAACCTTGCTCACATTAGGATGAGGTTCTCCTTGTATTCCTAATGGACCGTTGGCAGGGCCTCTTTCCTCATCTCATCTTAATTTAATGAGGCCTTCGACATTGGTCATGTTTGGATGAGGTCCTCCTTCTGTCTCTAACACGACCACTTTTGATTTCTTCATAAAGTTATTTATTATTTTCTATCATCACGTAACTTTTGTGCCAAGAAATAATAATATCAGAATAGAAAAGTTTTATTGAAGAAAAGTTACTGATAGTACATTCTTAGGTTTTTAGAATTTCAAGATCATGAAAGAGTTGTTCCTCCGAGCTCCTTCAAATGATAAGTTCCAGACCGGATGACCTCCTCTACTTCATATGGATCTATCCAATTTGGAGCAAGCTTTCCTTGATTCTAAGGTTGTGAAATAGCTGCTCATCGAAGCACTAAATCCTCCACTTTGAATATTTTGCCTTTGACTTTTGAGTTATAGTAGTGAGCTATCTTTTGCTTGTAGGCTGCCATCCGAACTTGAACTTTTTCTCATTTTTCCTTCAATAGGTCGAGGTTAGCCCTAAGGTCTAGTGAGTTTTGCTGCTCATTGAATGCCACAACTCATGCTGACGGAAGTTTGAGTTCTATTGGGATGATCGCTTCTATTCCAAAAGCTAAGGCAAATGGGGTCTGTCCAGTTGGCAATCTTTGGGTAGTTCGGTATGTCTAGAGCACATGATAGAGTTTATCTACCCAAGTCTCTTTTGCCCTTTCAAGTATTACTTTGATACCTTACAGCAGGGTTCTATTTGTTACTTCGACTTCTTTATTTGCTTGTGGGTGGGTGACTACCGTAAAATGATGGGAGATGTTCAGATCCTCATAGAATTTGGTAAATCTTGCTCCGATAAACTACCGCCCATTATCTATTATGAGGGTTTGAGGCAAGCCAAATCTGCAGACGATCAACTTTCAGACAAAGTTCCATACTTTTGCTTTAATGATTTTTGCCAGAGGTTCAGCCTCGATCCACTTTATAAAATAGTCTATTGCCATCAAAAGGAACTACCACTGTTCGGATGCCATGAGAAAAGGTTCGAGTATGTCCATCCCCCACTAGGCGAACGTCCATTGGGTGCTCAGTAGTGTAAGTTCGAAAGTTGCTTTCTACCTCTCTAGATCATGGTTGTGCATCTCTGAAGGTCGGAGACATCTTCAAAAGTCGGAGACATCTGAAGGTCGGAGACATCGGAGACACTTTCATAAATTTTCTCATGCACTTTCCATAGTGCAAAGCCGGCCTCTGAAGGTCGGAGACATCTCAAGTGTGGTAGAGAATACGATCTTTTATATAGCTTGCCTTCATACAGAACATACCAAAAAGCTTGATTTTTAAGTTTTCGAGCTTCTTTCGGATCATGAGCAAGAGCTCCATCCTTGAGGTAGGCAACTAGTAGGTCGATCTAGCTCGGCTCATGCTTGACTTGCATAACAGGCTATGACTCCTCTGAGCTTTGGCACTTTAGAATTTTGAAAAATACTTCTTTGGACAATTCAACTAGGACTGAAGTGGCCAATTTAGAGAGAAGATCGGCTCATGCATTTTCTGCAAAATTGTCGAAGGCCGAAGTCAAGTTCTTTACTTTCTTAAGATATTTCATCATGCTTTCCTCTCGAGCTTCGTAACTACCGCTAATCTATCCGACCACCAATTGAGTATCACTGTAGGCTTGGAGCCGGTCTGCTTCTAACTCTTTTGCTATTTTTAACCCAGCGATCAAGGCTTCATATTCAACCTCATTATTAGTTGCAAAAAATTTGAAGCATAGCGCATATTCGGTGATGACCCCCTCGGGGTTAACCAAGATCAACCCCGCACCTACTCTAGTAGCGTTGGATGAACCATCCATGTATAGGACCCAAAAACCTTTGAGAAGGTCAGCTCTCTCTTCGGAGGGGCTTGGTTGCGACCATGGAATGTCGATTTCATTCTACTTAAGCTTGGCTTTATCTAAAATGGTGCATTCTACTATAAAATCTACTAATATTTATGCTTTAATCGATGGCCGAGGTTGGTAGTTGATGTCAAATTTTATAAGCTCGATTGCCCATTTTGCGATTCTTTCGGAGACATCCATTCGATGAAGGACTGCTTTAATTGGTTGATTCATGAGGACAGTTATGGTGTGCCCCTAAAAGTAAGGTCAGAGTCTCCTAGCAGTAATTAGAAGAGAGTAAGTCAATTTTTTTAATTTAGAGTACCTAATCTCTATATTCCTTAGGATCCGACTTATGTAGTAGATCGATCGCTGCACTTTCATTTCCTCCTTGAATAGGACTGCTGCCAGGGCTGCTGGAGAGACTGCTACATACAAGAATAGTTCTTCTTTGGGCTCAGGCTTTGCTAGTAGTGGGGGTGATCCGAGGTAGTTTTTAAGCTCCTTAAATGCCTGTTGGCATTCCGCTATCCAACAGAAGCTCTTTGGCTGCTTAAGAACTTGAAAGAAGGGCATGCATCGCTCGATTGATCTCGAGATAAAGCGATTTAGGGATGTCACTTTTTCAATCAAGTGTTGAACTTTTTTAATTATTTTTGGAATGGTCATCTCCTAAATAGCCCAGATTTTCTCTGGATTTGCCTTAATCTCGCACCTCGATACTATAAATCCTAAAAACTTCTTCGAGGTCACACCAAAGGTGCACTTGATCAGGTTCAGCTTCATCTTGTACTTCTTAAGTGCACTGAAGGTCTCTTCGAGATTGACGATGTGATTTATTGAAGCTCAGCTCTTGACGAGCATGTCATCCACATACACCTTCATGTTTCAACCGATCTGCTTCTTGAAGATTTTATTGACTAGGCACTGGTATGTTGTCCCTACATTCTTGAGTCTGAAAGGCATAACCTTGTAATGGTAAAGACCACGGTCAGTAACAAAAGTGATTTTTTTCTTATCCTCTAGTGCCATCCGAATTTGGTTGTAGCCGAAAAAGGCATCCATGAAGGTAAGGAGCTCTTGGCCCGAGGTTGCATCCACCAGTTGATCAATCATGGGCAGGAGGTAGCTATCTTTTGGGTAGACTTTGTTCAGCTTTTTGAAGTCTCTACATATCCTCCACCTGCCACTTGCCTTTTTGATGAGCACCATATTTGAGATCTAGTTCGAGTAGTTAACTTTCTGGATGAATCATTTTTCGGATGAATCCGACTTTGAGGAGCTTGCCGACTTCTTCTGCAATTGCTTTCTGCCTCTCTAGATCATGGTTGTGCATCTTCTCTTTTACTGGCTGACACTTGGGATCAACACCCAGTCGATGTTCTATGACCTTGTTATGAATCCCCGGTATATTTGTTGGGATTCAGGCAAAGACATCCACATTCTTTTGAAGGAAGGCGATGAGTTGCTCTCGAACCTCATCCCCCAAGTTGGAGCTGATGTACACAGTGTGCCATGCATTCCCATCATCCGAGGGCACGGCTATAAGGTCTTCCATAGGCTCGCCCCACTCCTTCATAAGGTCGTCGCAGACATTCAGTCCATCAACAGGATAAAGGTCGGGCTATGTATTTTTCTGTAGGGCCATGGAGTAATAGTGCCTTGTCAAGGTCTGGTCTCCTCTAATCTCTCCAATTCTGTAGCTCGTCGAAAACTTTATCTTTAAGTAATAAGTTGATACCATAGCTCGAAGTGCATTCAAATTAGATTGGCCAAGAATAGCATTGTAGGCAGATGGAGCTTTTACGACTAAAAAATCGATCTATGCTTTAGCCAGCTTCGGGCATTGCTCTACAGCCACAGTCAGAGTTATTACGCCCTTAACTGGCATGGCATCGTCAGTGAAGCCTACCAATGGAGAGTTCATAGGTCCCAAGTGATTATTAGGTAAAAATATTTTTAAGAAAGCATCGTAAAATAAAATATCACTAGAGCTTTTATTATCTACTAGAATGTGGCGCACATCATAGTCAACAATGTTTAAAGAGATTACAACCACGTCATTATGCGAGAATTAAACTCCTTAGGCATCCTCATTGGTGAAAGCGATGGACTCCTTAGTTCTCCGCCTCTTCTCGAGCTTAGCTGATCCGCTAGCCTTCCCTCATTGAAGTCTCCTAAAGATGGTATTGATGATGTCGAGGGGTGGTCGATTTGCCTACTGCTCCTCCCTTCTTAGCAGTTCTGATTATGGCAGTGTCCTTGGCCGATCCTCTCTTTCTTTGGGCTGACACCATAGGAATCGGTCGAGCTGATCTTGCTTGATGAGTTTCTCGATTTCATCTTGGAGCTGAATACATTATTCAGTATCATGACCATGGTCATGATGAAAGAGGTAGAATTTGTTTGGGTTGCACCTGCTAGGATGGGAGCATGCTTTCCGACCTTGGCAGCTACTCCTTGATCTCCATTAGTACTTAGGTTTTTGGATCATTGAGAGGGGCATAGTTATGGAACCTTCAGAGGGGAGAGCCTCATCGCGTCCTTCTGTTAGGGCTTCCCTACCTCCAAGCCTGAGGAGGGGTTCGGGCTCGCTTGTGCTTAGAAAAAGTTTGGGAGCACGATCGAGCTTCACTTAGATTTTCTTCCTCAGTGGGCCTGCCCGGTTCGTCCATTTGTCACTCTCCAATGGCTTCATTATCCTTAGCCTTAAAGGCTTCTTCTGCTCAAGAATACCCTTCGGCCTAAGCCAGCATATTGGCAAAATTTCTAGGATACTTCTTCTCTAGGAAGAACAATAGATTATTCTTCTGAAGGCTGTCTTTTAGTGTGGCCATAGCAACAAACTGGTCTAGATTCTGAACTTCTAGAGCAGTTGTATTGAAGCGGTTGATAGAGGCTCAAATGGATTCTCCCTCTTACTGCTTGATGTTGATGAGAGATTTTGAACCTTGCCTAGGACGTTGGCTACTGACAAAATAAGCCACAAACTGATGGCTCATCTAGTCAAAAGAGAAGATGGTACTCGACTTGAGGGCTGAGTATCAGTTTTTGGCTGCTCCCTTTAAGGTGGATGGGAAGGCTCGACAGAGAATGGTGTTTGGTGTGCCATGAAGCAACAACATCATCCGAAAGGCCTCTAGGTGGTCGATTAGATTGGTAGTTCTATCGTAGCTCTCGAATTGAGGGAGCTTAAAATTTGATAGGATAGGTTCCTACATAATGCAGTAGAGAAAGGAGGGTCGGTATAGATATCATTACCATGGGAGGGAAGCATGGAGGAGTTCCTCGATCCGCCGATTCATCTTCTATAGTTTCTGGTCTAGAAGATCTTCTCGATCGTGGATCTCTAAGATCTTCTGATTGAACGAGGGCAAAGTCCCCCCAAGGGTAGAGTCATGATCGGAGCAGGGGCTCTTGGCTCTTTACTTTCCCTTTTTGGAGGTCACCGATCGGCTAGCCCGAGTCGACCATCCCCAGACCATATCATGGGGCTCCGAAGAAGCTTGCTTCGATCGAATTGGCGTAGGAGGTTGCTGCTATCGCATGGCCTGCACCGCTTTCATGAGGTTGCAAATCTGCTGGACCAGCATGTTAAACTACTCTACGTCCACCATTACTGTAGGTGGAGCTTGAGTTGCTAGGGATGAAACAAAGGTGGGCAGGTCTGGTTGGGATCTGGCCATGGAGGCCATTAACCATTGGGTTGAAGCCTTCCTGGGAGGCATCCTTCCTGAAAGAAGAACTTTGGAGGAGAAGAAGAGAGATCTCTGCTAAGCACTCCTTTAAAAACAAGAGAAACTCAAAAGGCAGAGGGCCCTTCCTCTAGCACCAATCCTATTGGTGTGAATCTGATTGTTGATAAGAGCACGATATTGTCGTTAAGACACCGTATTTATCAATTTAATCTAATTTCTTAAAATAAATAAAAATATGTAGATAGCAGTGAGTTGGATCGGATCCATAAGGAAGGTAGTGTTTTTAGATTTGAAATCTTTGATTTTTGAAAAGAAAAAGAAAAGAAAAGAGTTTTGAAATCAAAAGCGAACTCAAAAAGCAAAAATTAAAAGATGCAGAAATATAAACTTGGTACTAAGATCTACTAGTTAGATCTTAGCATCTACTTGCAAAAAAATAAAAAGTAATAATTAAAATATAAAAATTAAATTATAATAAAAATAAAAAATATAAAATTAAAGAGGATAAAAATAAATAATTTATTAATTAAAAAGGTTCATAATTTAAATATATAAAAAAAATTAAAATAGACTAATCTCTGATCTTGGATCAGCATTGGCAGAAAGATAGTGTAGAAGCCCAGCTCTTCTTCTCGGCACCCGTTGTCTTGAAGCAGTCATTAACCCAAAGTCTGGCTTCATCCTATACCAAAGCTTTCCTTTAATCAGATCTATCAATTTATAGAGGCTTGGGATCCTTTTTATAGAGCTAAGACGGCTGGAGAGTTTTCTTCTAAGCAATGTGGGACTAAGGAGCTCTTTGATCGTCAAAATATGAAGAAATTTGAGTGAAAATCGGATTAAAAAGAGTTCTGGTTGAATTCTACTACTCTGGATGAAATCTGACCATTTAATAGAAATTCAATGGATCAAAAATCATCAAAATCGGATGCATATCAGCACAGATAAGGTCGAATTAAATTCTGGCCATTGATCACACATTAATGGAGAAAATCTGATCGTTGATCATGTGTTAGCAGTCCTGATCACCATTGGAAGCTTTCTCCATCGTTAGATCTTTATCGGCTAGTTTTTTGGCCATTAGATCATGCTAGATTACTGAGCACTGTTCAAATCAAAGAAGGATTTATCGTGGGTCATCGGATCTCCACCGGATCGAATGCAGGCCGTTGGATTGCATAATTACTGTAGCTATGGACCGCGCAAATCGAGCACACCGAATGTCTCAGCCAATCGTCGCTTGCTACTTTGATGCAAAATTACCTCTTTACCTTGTAAACCGCGATGGATTTTTTATGAACCCCTTAAGGGTCTAAGTCCATCACGTGTCGCTCCCTGATTTATCGATTGTCATTGAGCTGGCGGTCTACGCCTGGATCATGGACTAGTTGGCAGCTTTTATAGCTGAGTCAGCTTTGACGGCTTGGCTTGGCTTGGCGGCTTGGCTTGCGGAGCCGACTAAACCATTTTCCTTTTTTATTTAATTTTTATTTATTTTATTTCTTTAAAAATTTATATTTTCTTTATTTTAGCTTTATTTTATGTGAAACTTATTTCATTATGATCCAAAAAATAAGCTCTTTCTATTGATAATAAAATTTAATTTTTTAATTTTATTTTTTTAATTAATTTTTTAATTAATTAAAATATAATTTTCTTAAAAATATGTATCAATTAATTAATAATTCTTAAAAATTAATATAAATTAATTGATAAATTAATATTTTTATTGATGAATTTATGGTATGTATCACACCTCTCAGTTTAAGCTTTGCTCATTCTTAAGTAAAGAAAGAATTTAGTTTTAAATACCTTTTAACTTTAGAGTTTCGAATTTTATCTAAGCAGTTTTCAAAATAGTCATTGATATTCGGTAGAGTATAAGTGAGATATATCATTGGGTTACTAATACTTATCAATAAAAATATTAAGTAAAGAATATTAAATTTTTTTTGAACTTTTTCTAAATTATCCTACCTTTATCATTAAATTGTTTAAAATTTCATATAAGTGTTGCTACTTTCGCCCTTCATTTATTGATTTTTATTTTCACATTACTCACTTTTTGATGCAAATATCATTGCTTACTTAGGCAATGGGACCCGATTATTTGGTGGAAAATCAATATTTTTTTTTAATATTGTACCACTATTGAGTGTTTTAATCCATTAAGCTTTCTATTTGATTCATGTAGTGAGTTTTGGGCCAATGACTTTCAAACCAGTTGGCTTTAGGGTACTAGGTATAGAATACCCCTCGAGCTTACTAGCTCGAATCAAACAGGCTACGAGTTAAGACTAGCTTTACAATGAGCTTCTTTGCCCTTCCCACATTTTGATGCAAAACTCAATGCTTGCTTAGGCAAAAAGGCTCGATTACTCAATGAGAAGTACTTGAAAACTATTTTATTAAAATAAATTTTTTATATGAAGAAACGTATAGTTACCCTATATAAGCCCATAAAAAGTAGACTTTTCTTTGATGCTAGTAGAAAAAATTAGAAATGCTCAAAGAAAAAACTTTTTATATTCTAGACTTAACTCTTTTTTAGGTTTTCTTAATACTTGATCCCTCAATATCTTATAAATTCTCTGATCTGTGCATCAATTTTTTTTTAAAAATGCTCAGTTTAATTCGATTCTTAAGCATAATTAGGTGTCTAAATACTAAATACTAACTTTTTCGAAGACTTAAAATTTTAAAATTTTTATTTTTCTTCTCCCTCCCAACTTAATCGACATTGTCCTCAATGGAGAAGAAAAAATAAAGGGTGTAATAAAGAACATGAAAGAATACATCTGATTCAATGTATATGGTCCAGCATATGCTTTTAAAAATTTAAGCTCTCTCTCCAACTTATTCAAATTATCCTAAAAAGAAAATCAAATGAAAAGATAAATTAAACTAAGAAAAACTAAATATTGGGTTGCCTTCCAACAAGCGTTAAGTTTATCGTCTTCAGTCAGACACAATTCAGCTTACTATCCTATGTCAAATATTAGATTGATAAATTTCAATGATTTTGGATTGCCAATCTCAGGAAGATAATTTCTTATTCCTTTATTGATATAATCATTATTAATTGGGAGAACATAATTTGAGAACCTATTCTTAGACCTATGTTTATTAAGAATTTCTTCTATTTGTTCTTCTAAAATGCTCATGAATGGAGTTTTTGTATTAGGAGTTAAGTTTGATTCAATGGATGCTGGAAGAATGTCTAAAGATGGGTTTAATTCTGAAGGTAAATTAATATGATCTTACTTAAACAACTCCATTGACACTTCATTACATGCCTCTTGATTTTTGTAAGAAGAATCAGCTTTTAGGGTTGAAGGAAATAGGCTTTTAGGTTTATAAGTTTTGGGTAAATCATCTATTCTCTTTTTTTATTTTTCTATCTCATTTAAACTAGAACTAGAATCAGTATTAATTCCTGGCTTGGGTTCTTCTATGTGGTTAGTCTCAGTACTAATCAGTTCTTCTATATTTTTATTTTGGCTAGCATCAGTACTAGCCTCTCTCACCTGATCTTCGTATGGTCCATAAGAATCCTATAGCTTTTAAGTTCAGAAATTACTTTGGCATTCTTAAGTTGAGAATTCTTAGGTGGGACATTAGATTGATAATTTAATCCAGGTGGTTGGTGGACATTAGGTGGGTTGTTTGAAATTGGTAGGCTCGGTAGTTGATCTAGTTCTTTCCTTGTGTTAGACTCAACTAATTATTCTATTTGAACTTCTAGCCTGGTGATAGATTCTTGTTGGGTTAAAATCGATTGTTGTTGATTCAGAATTAATTATTGAAGTTGGTTAAATCTATCATCAGCTAGATTGGTCTGTTGAGGAGATACGTATGATAGCTAGTTATTATATGATGGCTGGGTAAACTGACTAGACTGACCATTATTTTAGGCATAGTTTTGGTATTGGGGCCTATTCTAATCATTTCGCACTGATAGAGTTTGGGTCTGAGCCTGAGTCTGTTGTGGTTTTCAAGAAAAATTAGGATGGTTTCTCCAGCCAAAGTTATATGAATTTGAAAATGGATCATTAATCGGCTTGGAGTAGTCTTTAACAACTTGGACTTGTTCTTGGATAAAAGGTGGAAACTTTGTAGCCTTAGGACATTCATTCACATGATGGGTTGGGCTAGCATAGATTGAACAAATCTCCTGATAATTAGAAGGTGATGTGAATTATGTAGGAGATTGTTGACCTAGGGTTAGGACTTGATCTAATTTTTGAGCAAGAAAGTCCACTTTATTTATCAAATTTGAATCAGCTTTAGGACTAGATTCTAGATATTTAAATTCATGGATCCCTGCCTAGGTTTGGTAGAAAGATAACGAAGCATGGTTAATTGAGTTTTCACTTAGGATTTCAAATAAGGTATAGGCTTCGTCCTCACTCTTATTCATGAATGCACCTCCATAGGATGCATCTACCATCTATCTATATTGATCTCCTAAACCCTCATAGAAAGCTTGAACTATTTGCCACTTAGATAGACCATGGTGTGGGCATTTTTCTAAGAAGTTTCTTAAGTCTCTCCCATGACTCGTGAATCTATTCTCCTGAAAACTGAGCAAATCTAGTGATAACTCACCTCATAATGTTGGTTCGGCTTATGGGATAAAATTTCTTAAGAAATTCACTCTGCAATTCAGCCCAAGTTTTAATTGGTCTCCCTATTGTGCCAAGCCAGTATGGCCTTATCTTTTAATGATAAGGGAAATAAAATTAGTCTGAGGGTATCATTAATTAAATTTTGAATTTTTATCATAGAGCAGATTTCTAAAAATTCATCCAGATGTTTGTAAGGATCTTCATTGGTGTTCCCATAGAAAGATGGAAGCATCTGGATTGTGGTCGGCTTGATCTCATACTGAGTAGCATGGATATTAGGTAACTGGATACAAGTCGATGGGCTATAGATAGAAGGGATAAAATATTCCTTAATTTGCTTAGATGGTTCTCTAAAATTTTCAACCATCGAGTTTAATATGGTTCAGCCTTTCAATGTTATGGTTGAGTTCAACTAGATCAGATAAAGTAATTTCCTACCATATATGCACTAGTGCAACCCTAACATATGGTTCAAAATTTTTTTAGAATTTTTAGAATTTTTTTATATATATTTTTTATTATTTTATTATATTATAAGTTTTTTAAAAAAATATTTTAATTATTATTTTTAATATATATATTTTAATTTAATTTAATTTTTATTTTTGAAGAGGAAAAAGAGAAGAAAGAAATAAAAGTTCTAAAGAAGAGGTCCTAAGGAGTTCTAGCTAAGAAAAGAGAGAAAAATTAGGTTTAATTAGTGATAATGTTGGTTAGCAATCAAGTTGGTCAATCAATCCTAACTAAAGATTATCCTAGATCTAAATAGCTCCTAACTGCCAAGGTTACCTTTAAGCCTTCCAAGTATAGGATCAGCCAATTAACTGATCAGGTAAGTGTAAGGTCGGTGGGAGTCCCCCCATTGCTTGCCTTAGACACCAATTGTGCTTAGCCAGGTAAGCAAATGGAACCAATTAGAAACCACCTTCCTTCGGGCTCAATCATTCCTAAACCACTTTCCTAGACATCAATCAAATTGACTAACCCTAACCTAGTTCAACTCTTAGGGTTCCTTATCCTATTGAGCTCGAGTCCCTAGGGCTGATGTCTAATTGATTTTAAAATTAAAGCCTTAGATCAATGCAGGATGTGGTTGGTTGTTTATGGGCCAAGGAAGGGTTATCAAATTTTCACCTTATCTTGATTAATTGGGTTGTGCCCTTAAGTTAATTTAAAGATGAATATGCACACAAAATTTTCAATCAAAGGATTCTATGCAATTTAAACTAGAGGCATGCAACTAATTAAATTCTGAAAGGCTTATCTTGCCTCCAGCAATCACTAGAAAAAATAAAAATAAAACTAATATGATGCATTCTCTAAATAGTTAGGGTTTTTAATCTTATCATGAAGCTTTTTAATTAGGTTTAAATGAATATTTTTTAAATTAATTTAAAAATAAAGTAAATAAATAAAAAGGAAAGAAAACTAGGGTTAGGATTGATCTCATCAAGCAAAACTGAATGATTTATTCCTTGCCTTGGTTCTTTTTATTCTTTAATCTCTTTTTCTGTAAAATAAATAAAATTAGTAAGCAATATTTATAATAAAAAAATTTATTCATAATTTATTTATAAAAAAATCAAAGAGATCAAAAATTTAATATCTGTGCCTTCTTCGGCAACGGCATCAAAAACTTGATAGGAGCGCGATATTATCATTAAGATACCATATTTATCAATTTAATCTAATCTTTTAAAATAAATAAAAATACATAGATAGCAGTGAGTCGGGTCGAATCCATAGGGAAGGTAGTGTTTTTAGATATAAAATCTTTGATGTTTGAAAAGAAAAAGAAAAGAGTTTTGAAATCAAAAGTAAAGTCGGAAAGAGAAAATTAAAAGGTGCAGGAATGTAAACTTGGTACTAAGATCTACTAGTTAGATCTTAGCATCTACTTATAATAAAATAAAGAGCAATAATTAAAGTGTAGAAATTAAATTATAATAAAAATAAAGAGCATAAAAATAAATATTACATTAATTAAAAAGGTTCATAATTTAAATACATAAAAAAAGAAAAAGAAATTAAAATAGGCTGATCTCTGATCTTGGATCGGCATTGGTAGAAAGATAGCATAGAAGCCCAGCACTTCTTCTCAGCACTTGTTGCCTCAAAGCAGCCATTAACCCAAAGCCTGGCATCACCCTGTACCAAAGCTTTTCTTTAATCAGATCTATCGATTTCTAGAGGCCTGGGGTCCTTTTTATAGAGCTAGGATGGCTGGAGAGTTTTCTTCAAGGCAATGTGGGACTAAGGGGCTCTTTGATCGTCAAAATATGGAGAAATTTGAGTGAAATTGGTCATTCAATATGAATCCAACGGACCAAAAATCATCAAAATCGAATGCGTGTCAGCCCAAATTAGGCTAGATTAAATTTGGGCCGTTGATCCCATGTTGATGGAGAAAATTTGTCCGTTGATCATGCATTGGGAGTCCTGATCATCGTCAGGAGCTTTCTTCACCATCGGATCTTCACCGGCTTGTTTTCTAGCCATCAAATCGTGCCAGATCGCTGAGCACTGTTCGAATCAAAGAAGAATTTATCGTGGGCCATCGGACCTCCAACGGATCGAATGCAGGCCGTTGGATCATAAAATTACTATAGCTATGGACCACGTGAATCGGGCACACCGAACACCTCAACCAATCGTCGCTCGCTGCTTTGAAGCAAAATTACCTCTTTACCCTATAAATCATGATGGATTTTCCATGAACCCCTTAAGGGTCTAGGTCCACCACGTGTCGCTCCCTGATTCGTCGGTTATCGCTAAGCTAGCGGTCTATGCCTGGATCGTTGATCGACTGATGGCTTCTATGATTGAGTCGACTTTGACGGCTTGGCTTGGCTTGCAGAGCCGACTAAGCCATTTTTCTTTTTTATTTAATTTTTATTTATTTATTTCTTTAAAAATTCATATCTTCTTCGTTTTAGCTTTGTTTTATGAAAAACTTATTTTATTATGATAAAAAAATAAGCTATTTCTATTGATAATAAAATTTAATTTTTTAATTTTATTATTTTTTAATTAATTTTTTAATTAATAAAAATATGAATTTCTTAAAAATATGTATCAATTAATTAATAATTTTTAATAATTAATATAAATTAATTAATAAATTAATACTTTTATTAATGAATTTATGATACTTATCAATTATTATCAGAGAAGTGCTAGAGTTGGAGAAGATGAGGTCACCATCAGTGATATGCAAAATAAGTCTCATCCAGAGCCGGGGATGGCGGCTCTTGCAAGACCCTTCTATGATCAAGTCAGCTCTTTTAACCAACAGAAATGGAGTGCTCAATCAAGAAAGTTGTAGAGTCTTGGGAAGAAGAAGAGAACCTGAAGAAAATGTATCTAAAGGATTCCTTTTATAGTCTCAGAGCCTGTAACAAACTGATAGTGACAGCCATAACTATTTGGTAGTGGGCCACTCGGAACCACGTAGAGTTTGTTATGAAGGATAGTGTCTATTATCGCAACGTGCCAGTCTATTGGAGATTTAATAGTCGAAGTTTAGAGGAGTAGACGTCAGCTGGTGATGAACTTTGAGATATATTAGTTCCAGAGGAGTTCAGACTCTTCTGAGGTAGTCTGTGTATGAGTTGGTTCATGCCATGTATGGGACCGAATTCGTGTAGGCAAGGAGACCTTTCTAGGCGATTATCGAAAGTTCGGTTGGAAGGGGTTCAGAAGTTTTGCATCCAGAGAAACATTGAAGGAAGTCTATCGAAGATGTCTAAAAATGGATTTACTAGAGGAATTCGAAAGTAGGTCTATTGGAGGAATCTATATGCAGATTTACTGGAGGAGAGATCCGAGGGGGAATTCGCCTGATGGAAGAATCCAACTATTGGAGAGGTTTGGAAGGAGCTCGACTACTGGAGAGGTCCAAAAGGAGCTCGACTATCGGAGAAGTTCAAAAGGAGTTTGACTACCGGAGGAGTCCCAAGAGGAAGAATTTGCAATCGAAGCTCTTCTGCGATTACCAGTTATATCAGGCTAAGCATCAGACTGGATTTCAGTGGGAGCAGGGTTTATCCCCAATCCATATTATGTTTAGATCCTTAGTATAGGATTTAATATTCTGATATGATCAGTAGGTAATTAATTAGATTAATTATTTTTTTACTATATTTTTGCTATTTTTAAAATTTTTTTTGAAAGTAGCACTACAAATCCTGCATTGTTTCCTTCAAATGGTACCAGAGCGAGAATTTGCTAAACATGATATGCCTACATGTTTAGATTGATAATTTATATTTATTTTAAATATTAATCTAATAATCTAATTAATTAGATCTAAAAATTATGATCGCATGGATCGTAGGTTGTCCTACTGTAGGGTTTACCCCCTATACTGTAGGTTGTCCTGGTATGTGCTAATCTAGATCATTAAATTATAAAATTTTAGATTTAATCTAATAAGTTTTATGATTTGATTATATGGTTTGGATCTGATTTTAATCATAAATATGAGTTTAGATTAGATCTAATTTGATTCATAATTTTTATGTATTATACATAGTTTCAGATTAAACCCTACAACTAGTGTTGTTTGTGAATTGAGCCAATTCAATTTTGAAGTGAGTCGACTCAATTGGTGAATAATGCCAAGTTGTAAAGAACCTTTCAAAATTTAAAAAGTATTTTTGAAATGCCGAACCCTAACCCTTAGTCCATAAACTTAATTAAAATTAAGTAAAATGATTGTGTCTAGAATTGTGAATTAAGAACCTAAGTCATTAATCATAAAATTATGGGTTATTGGGTTAGATGAATTAGGTCCACAAATTAGGTTAGACCTAAGATTAGTTAAAGAATGGAATAATTTAGAGTAGTTGATCAAATCTAATTAAATATTAATTTAGATTAGGTTAAGGACTCTATAGACTCAATTACAATAGTTGTAGTTGGTCAAGTCCATGTCTTTAACGAGGACCAAATGGACTTGATTCATGACTATGCGGTCGAACCCAAAATTACTAGGTTGGTCAAATTGAAACTAATCAATCGGATGGTGTCTAAGATAAGTTTGGCACTTTGACCAGTGGTTTTTAATTGGGAGCTACTCACATTGATTCAATCTTTGACGAGTTAATGGCATATCCCTTCCATTGATCTCATTTACCTAGCCATCCTGGTGAATTAGATTTTGACTAGATTACTTGGTGATTTGGGCTCACCCATGTCAATTAGGTAAATCAGTCTGACTGATTTAGGTGCTTCTAATGTCAGCCTAGATTAGATCCTTTTTTATCTGACTTTGTAAAGTCAGTGGGAGGATCAAAATTGGCTTACTGAATTTCTCTCTTTTCTTAAATATGTTAACTAAATTCTCTAAAATTATTAGATTCTTAAAATGAAATAGTTATATAGATAATTAAATCATAGCCTCCCATTAAGTTGAGTGATAATGGGTTCATTAGTATAATGATCATTGGAGGCCCAAAGGCTTGGTGATTATTGACTAATGAAATTATCATTCATAAAATGATAATTTGGTTAAGTGTTTTCGATGGTGGTTAGGTTGGCCGACCAAAGTCGGGCCTGATCATTTATTGATTAGATAAGACCAAATATGGTCATGTTAATGATTGGACCTAATCGAACCTTTTCAGTGGAAGCCAAAGCCTACTGATTAGGTCTCCGGGGCAAAATCAATATTATTAGAAGTTGTTTAGAGAAATAATTGATTTTGAATCTATCCATAGATGCACATGGATTGACCAACCAAAGTTGGACTCGTATGTAGTCTATGTGGATTCTAGTACCCACTAAGAAATTAAAGTAATTTCTCAAATTAGAGGTAGAGGCTATCAATTCGTATAAAATAGTGGGAGGACCTTTAGACTAAAGTCCAAGTCTTTAGGATAATTAATTCATATACTAATTAGGTTTGTTTTTCTTTTTTGTATAGAAATAGCCAAAAACCTGTCGCTCCTATCATTGTTGGACAATGATAAATTAATGGGATCCAACTTCGATAGCTGGTATCATAAGTTGAAAATCATCTTGGAGCATGAGTGGATCCTTTCTATAGTAATGGATCCAGCACCTGAGGAGCCAGCTCTGAATGCTAGTAGAACGGTATGAGACACTTATCAGAAGTGGCTCAACGATCGCACCACCATTCGGTGCATAATGCTGGCGGCAATGAACGACGAGTTTAGCCGTAGGTTCAAAAATGCCCAGCTATAGGAGATGCTTCAAATGTTGAACGACTCCTTTGGCACGTTTGATTACATTAATAGGCATAAAACAAGTTATACTATTTTTAATGCTCGGATGAGGGATGGGGCCTCAGTCACTGATCATGTATTGCACATGATCGAGATGATTGAGTGTCTTAGCAAGCTGGGCTTTCTCCTACATGAGCAACTCGGTAAGGATGCGATCCTTAATTCCTTGCCTAAGTCCTTCCTTCCTTTTCTGACTCATTTTAGAATGACAAAGCCTGCAGTCAACTACCATGGCTTGTTGGGATTGCTGCAGAACTTTGAGAAGGATCACCAACTCCATAAGGAGACAGTGAATGTAGTGGAAGGATCTTCTTCTGGTCATCGACCCTTTAAGAAAGGAAAGAAGAACAAGAATAAGAAGAATAAGAAGGTGCAGCCTAATGCCAGGATGACTGCACAGGATTAGACCAAGAAGTGCAAGCCTGACCAGAGCCAGGTGGAGTGCTTCTTCTGCAAGAAGCAAGGGCACTGGAAGAGGAACTATCCTCTATACATTGCCTCCCTGGATCCAAACAGGCCAAGGAGGAAGCAAGTGGTTGTTGGGCAAGATAATTATATGATATCACCTTGCAATTTATCCTTATTTGATTCTACTGTCTAGGTATTAGATACTGAAAGTTCTTATCATATTTGTAATTCTATGCAAGACTTCCAGGTCAGTAGGAGATTTGATCAAGACGAGAGATTCCTGAACGTTGAAGATGGAAGATAAGTTCCAATTCTAGCTTCAGAAATTATGAACCTTGTAATCAATTCAAATAAAGTTATTCTTAATGAATGTCATTTTTGTCCAACTTTCTTATTGAATGTCATTTTTGTAGGCCATTTGGCCATGAATGGTTATGAAATATCAATAAAAAAATAATTTTGTAATGTCATTTTGAATGGTGTTATAATTTTTATTGAATAATTGAATAATGATATTTATTTATTAACTATGCCTGTTAACATGGTTCAATTCTCTGATAAATGTTTTAAAATTAGTGATGTGTCCAAAGTCTACCTTTGGCATTGTAGGTTGGGTCATATTAACAAGAATAAAATAAATAGATTAGCTCAAGAAGAAATTCTTGAGGTTAGTGATTGTGAATCACTTCCGACCTATGAGTCCTGTCTTCTTGGTAAGATGACCAATCACCTTTTATTGAAAAATATGAATGAGCCATTGAACTCCTGAGTCTAGTACATTTAGACGTATGTGGATTCATGAGCTCAAGTGCCAAAGGTGGATACTTCTACTTCATAACCTTCACAGACGACCTATCGAGGTATGGATACGTCTATTTAATGAAGCATAAGTCAGAGTCATTTAAAATATTCAAACTATTTTGAAATGAGGTAGAGAAGCAAACTGAAAAGAGTATTAAAACTTTTTAATCTGATCGAGGAGGTGAGTACCTTTCTAATGAGTTTCTGACATATCTAGGAAAGAATAGGATTCTCTTCCAATGGACCCCTCTTGGAATACCACAACATAATGATGTGTTTGAAAGAAGGAATCGAACCCTATTGGATATGGTTTGATCCATGATGGGATTTGCTGGTTTACCAATCTTCTTATGGGAATATGCACTCGAGTCAGCTTGTTACATTCTAAATAGGGTTCGAAGTAAATCTGTTAATAAAACACCATATGAGATATGAATAGGACGTAAGCCAGTGCTCTCACACCTTAGGGTTTGGGGGTGTCCAGCTTATGTCAAACATTTAATGACAAACAAGCTTGGACCTAGGTTTGATAAGTGTAGTTTTATAGGTTATTAAAAAGAAACCAAAGGGTATTACTTCTACCTTGCTAATGAGCAAGTGTTTGTCAGCCTAAGGCAGTCTTTTTAGAAAATGAGTTTCTTGGTGAAGGAACTAATGCCTCTAAGATCGAACTTGATGAAGTTCGATAGGTGGAAGAATAGATACAAGTTATTGAACCTGAGCTGGATTTGATTAGATCAAAACCAAAACCCATTGTAGATGCACCCTCAAGATGATATGGTAGAGTACCACGTCAACCAGATAGATACTATGATTTCTTGATCCAAGATGAGGATCCTATCGAACTCAATGAGAATGATGAGGATCCGATCATCTACATGGATGCAATGCAAAGATCCGACTCTAAAAAATGGCTTGAGGCCATGAAATCTAAAATGGAATCCATAAAAGTCAATGTTGTATTGACATTGGTTGATCCACTTGAAGGGGTAAAACCTATAGGGTGTAAGTGGGTCTTCAAAGAAAAAGAGGCACAGACGGAAAGGTGAAAACCTATAAAGCTCATCTGGTTATTAAGGGGTATCGTTAACGTTATGGTATTGACTATGATGAGATGTTCTCTCCTGTGGCAATGCTCAAGTCCATTTAGATTATGCTTGCAATAGCTATCCATCAGGACTATGAAATCTGGCAGATGGATGTGAAAATGACTTTCCTAAATGGAGAGTTGGATGAAGAGGTGTATATGATACAATCTAAAAGATTCACATCCGTAGATGAGTCTAAGATGTGTAGGCTTCAAAGATCCATTTATGGACTGAAGCAGGCATCTTGGTGTTGAAACATATGATTTGATAGAACAATCAAAATGTATGGCTTTGTTAAGAATGAAGAGGAATCCTACGTATACAAGTGGGCTAATGGTCCAGCAATAGTATTCCTAGTATTGTATGTGGATGATATTCTCTTAATTAAAAATGATGTTCCTACATTACAAGGAATAAAGATCTGGCTGTCATCACAATTCTTCATGAAGGATCTAGGAGAAGCTTTCTACATCCTAGGGATGAAGATCTATAGAGATAGATCTACAAGGTTGCTTGGATTGTCCTAATCTACATACATTGATACTGTGCTGAAATGGTTCAACATGGAGAACTTTAAGAAAGGCTATCTATCGATAGACCATGAAATTTTTTTTTCAAAGAGGGATTGTCTAACAACACCTTTAGAAAGAGAGCGTATGAGTAGAATACCATATACTTCGGCAGTGGATTCTATCATGTACGTCATGATATGTACACGACCAGATGTGGCATATTCACTAGGGATCGTGAGTAGATACCAATTTGATCCAGGGAAGAACCACTTGAAGGTTGTTAAAACTATCATGAAGTATTTAAGAAATACTAAGGATCAGTGGCTTGTATATGATGAATCAGACTTGAAACTTATGAGATTCACATACTCTAGTTTCCAATCTAATCATGATGATAGTAAGAGTATATCAGGATATATATTCATCCTTAATGGTGGGGCCATTTGCTGGAAGAGTTTCAAGCAGCATACTATGGTAGATTCAGTTTACGAGGCAGAGTATGTCGCTGCATCAGATGCTGCCAAAGAAGCGGTATGGCTGAGAAAATTCATTATCGAGCTAAGAGTAGCATCCTTCCTTGATGGTCCAGTTCTGCTCTATTGCAACAGCTTTGAAGCCATTGCTCAGGCAAAAGACCCGAAGGCACATTAGCAGACGAAACATATTATGCACCGCTACCATCTTGTCCTAGAGATCGTGGATCGAGGTAACATCGACCTTTAGAAGATTGACGAAAAGAAAAACATAGCCGACCCATTCACTAAAGCTGTTATGGTGAAGAAGTTCAATGACTTTAAGTCAAAGATAGGTATTAGATACTACATCGATTGGCTTTAGTCCAAGTGGGAGATTGTTAGGAATGTATCTCAAAGCCAATCGTCAGCCTATTGATGATTGAGCTATACTTTTATAATTATATATGAATTATAAATTAATAAAAATTATTTTAATATTTTTCATCATAAATTATTTTTTATCTTCTAATAAGGATTTATCTAGATTCGACAAAGGAGGATTTATCATTTAGTTCTTAAATTATTCGCAACCAAATGATACATTATTACTAAGGACGACAATGTTTATCGAGTATAGATCATTATTTACCATAGAGGTTGGTTGTCCATGTAACCAAGGAGTGTTGAGATACTAGTATGGCATGCAAATGAAATATATGGGTATATCTGTACTGAACGTGACCAACTTCGGAGCTTTTCTCCTGTGAAGATTAGCTCTGATGGAATATGGGTATAAGTGTCCCTTCGATCTGAGATCACCATGATAACTTTCAAGCAACTCACTGTGCGTTGGTGCCAGACTACCTAAATTTTTAATTCAGTGATAAAAGGTTTCTGGGCATAGTCAAGTACTTAAGGAGTCGGTGCATGTATCAAGATGGGATTGACCACTCCTGGATTCAAAAGTTGTGTTAAATGGTGTTTCAGTTTAGCAAAGCCTTGGTTAGAGTAGTCCTTGTGAGGGGTCATTGGACTAATTATTTTGAAATATGATTTAGATGTATCTTCTAGGGTTGACAGTCAAATCCTAAAGTCATCCTGTGCATAGAGGTCAAAGGGATGAATTATACGATAACCATATTCACGTAGGTTCTGATTATTATGATTGCAACTATTCAACCTATCCAAACATTGGATACCATTACTAGATGGTCACTTCAATTAGTATAGAAAGTGATTCCTGTGCTACCAGCGTAGGTTCGAACCTTTGGAGTCACACACACTAGAGATTTCTACCTGATTTGTTGGCTATGATCAAGAGTTTCACTGGATTGGGACTCTTCGACCAAATATCCTATAGCATTAGGACACCAAGTCCTACTTATATGAAACTCTCTAATCAAGAGTATGGACTCTGTGATTGCAAGTTTCATTCATTTCAGACACTGGGATCAAGAGTCACACTGGACTGGGACTCTTTGATTAGGGTTTCATATCAATGAACTCTATTGCCCGGTGACCTATCGGATTTGGACTCTAATTTTATGAGAGATTTTATTAATGATTTAATTATTAATTAAATCAATTTTATTGAGTAATTATTTTTGGTTCAAGTCTAATTGAATTAGGTTCAGTTGGATTTGACCAGATTAGGTCACGAGTTGACCTAATCACCGGGGAGTTTTGAACCCTAATTTGATCAGAGGTTGGGTTTGATCAATTCTTGATTTTATTGGGATATAATTGAGCCTAATTAAGTCTAAATATGTTGGGTTTAATTTAGTATAATTGGACCTAACCAATTTTGATTGGGTTGGTTCAGTTGGTTGAAGTTTAGAATTCAAAGACTAGTTTGACTAGTCTTCCCATGTGCCACATTTAAAACCCATGCCCCATTTAAATTCTGAATTAATTCTCTCATACCTTTTTTCCCATGCACATAAGAAGTTTTGAGTGGTCTTTCCACATCCTCAAGGGATAAGTTATGGTTAGTTGCCATCCAAATTCAAAAAGAGTTTGAGTTTGGATCAGCAACAACCATATCTTATCCCTACGCCATCTAAACTTTTGTGTGCCTATTATCTCCACATGAAAGGGGTTTTCTCATGAATTTTTTCTTGTTGAAGAGTGGTTGTGCAACTCCTTCACACATCCCAATTAAGTTTGAATTGGTTTGGATAAAGTTTGAATTAAAAAGAGTTTTGAATTCAAACTAGCATTCAAACTAGTTTTTGGTTCCCCACATGCATAGAAGTTGTTCTATGTGCAACTATTAAAAGGAGAGGTTTTTAGGATGTGTGCCAACACCTATTCTAGATAGAGAACTTCTGTGAGATTCATTTGGTGCATGGGAAGAGAATTCAATCATCTCTGAGAGAGAGAAAACCAAAGGAGAAGGGGCACAAGGTTTTTAGGATGAGTGCAGTCCTAGGTATTCGACCTAGGTTTTGGAAAGCCATTGGATGCGCTACAAGCATACAAAGCCCACAAAACTTTAGAGAGAATCTTCTCTACCTCTCTACTATGTTTGCAAGCAACCTAGAGTATCTATGAAGCCCGTAGATGAAGATCGAAGTTGTTCGATCAAAACAGCCCCTGAAAGACTCTAGTGTCGAGCTAGCACTCATGGGGAGCCGATCAAGATCATGAGCCTCATGTAGATGATCCATGGAGGTCAGACATTTGTGTGGCTGCATCATGACCAGTAGACCTCCTTGATGATGATCAGATCGTGGTGATCAACTATCTACAAAAAGGTATTATGTTCTGAATATATAGAATAGTGAATAGTTTGCTACATAGTTTTATTTTCAAATCTATATGAATGTATGCATATTATGTTTAGATCCTTAGTATAGGATTTAATATTCTAATATAATCAGTAGATAATTAATTAAATTAATTATTTTTTTACTATAATTTTACTATTTTTAAATTTTTTTTTGAAAGTAGTACTACAAATCCTGCACTATTTTCTTCATTATCCTCAAGTAAGTGAGAGCAAGAGTGAAGAGAATCAAGAAGCCTCACAATCTTTCAATGATTCAGGCAGAAGAAATCAAGTCTACAAGCAAAAATAACTTAGATTTTCTTTTTTTGTACTTCAAAAGAGTTTGTTTTATTTTGTATTCTTTTTTTATTTCAAGTTTCTTGGGGTGAGAAACTTAGGTTGGTCCAAGCCTTGAGTTGGATATTTATAGTGGTTTGATTGGTGAGACAAGATTAAAATCAATTGGAATTAATTGTTAGCCTAGGGAAAAATAATCACTTATGAGATTTTAGTTGGTGATCCGAGAAAAATTAACTGACTTGATTGTGAGCTCGAAAAACAATCTTGTATGATTTTGGTTGGTGAGCCAGAAAAATCAACTGGATTTGATTATGAGTCCAAAAATTAATTAGACTATAATTCTTGTTGAGAATTATAGTTGAATTCCTAAGTGATTTACTTAAGAAGTAGATATAGGTGCTGAGTTTGGCATTGAACCACTATAAAATTTATGTGTTTGTGATTGTGTGTTTTATTGTATTACTTTTATTTAATGCACATCACATAAGTTTAATTTATTCATATCTCAAGTTTATTACTCATTAGTCATTTAACTTTAGAAATATTCAATTCACCCTCCCTCTTGGGTAGCCATCCTTGGGCAACAATTGGTATCAGAGCAGGTGCTCTAATATTTTATTGTTGATCTAGTGGTCAAAGAGTAAAAGATCATAGCAATCCAAATGAAATTTTTGCTTAATGAAGGTTATTCTATTGATAGACCTCCAATGCTTAATGGATCTAATTGTACCTATTGAAAAATTAGGATGAAAATTTTTATACAAGCATATGACTATAGTCTATGTAGGATCATAGTTGATGGCTCACATAGTCCTAAAGCATTAAAAGAGCATGCCAAAGAAATAGCCCAATTAAATTCTAAAGCCATGAATATACTTTATTGCTCATTAGATATAAATGAATTTAACTTGATTTCTTCTTGTCTTTCAGCAAAAGAAGCATAAAAAAAATTGAAAATGATGTTTAAGAGAGCAAATAAAAAAGAAGAATTAAACTTTCAAGAAGAGAAGAAAGCTCAACCCAATTTTTGTCTCATAGCTCATGAGAATGAAAAGAAGAAGAACAAGAAACAAACAAAGAAGAAAGCTTCAACTAAGGAGAAGCAAAGTAAAGAAAAGAAAGATGAAAGAGAAGAGCAAAAAGTAGACAAATCATGCTTGATGGATAAAGAGAAAAAATATGTTGCAAATTCATGCCTCATGGCCAATGACAATGAGGTAAACATTAATAACTCCTCCGATTTTACTTTTGATGAGTTGTTTGAAGCTTTTAATGACTTAATGGATGGATTTAAGAAATTAAAACTGAAAAACAAGGAACTTAAAAAGTCTAATCTTCTTTTAGCTAATGAAAAGAGTTAAATTTTATTAGAAAAAAAAGATATTTTAAGAGAAAATGATACTTTGGCTAAAGATAAAGAAATGTGTTTCAAATCTGAAAAATCTTTAGCTGAAGAACATGTTAAGTTGAATAAGGGGCTTGAAAATTTGGTTGAAGAAAAGAACAAAATATTGATTAAGCAAGATATTCTTTTGAAAGAAATAAAACTTTAGTAGATGAAAAATAAACCCTTTCAAAATCTAAAAAATTCTTAGTCAAAGAAAAAGAAAAGCTTTTAAAATATGAAAAATCTCTTTTGAAAGAAAATACAAAATTAAGAAAAAAAACTAAAAATTTAAAATTTATGCTTGAAAAGTTTATACTTGGATCATAAAAGCTTCAAGCAATATTAAACAATCAAAAAGCTATTTTTGATAAAGCAAAAATTGGGTATAATTCTTTAAGAAAACAAAAATTTATCAAGAATATATTTACTAGAGCTTCACCTAAAAGTCATTCCATTGTTTGCTTCAAATATAACCAAGTTGGCCACAAAATTTTAGATTGTAATATTAAAAGAATTGGTCAAACTTTAATCAAATAAATTTGGGTTCCAAAAGGAATCATGTGCTCTAATCTCCATAGATCCAAGATGATTTGGGTACCAAAAATTAGCAACTAATTTTTGTAGGTATGCCAAGCATCCAATGAAATGAAAGATGCAAATTCTTAAGGAATGGATGCTTAGAATTCAAAATGGATGGGCAATGATGTTCGATAAAATTTAAGTCTTTCACATCATACCATCAATGATTGTTAAAATCACTTTGATTTCTTAAATTCATAAATTAATATGTATGCATATGATAATTTCTTGCTTGAATTATTTCTTATGTATAATTGACTAATTTTGATGCTTGCAATTAAATTATATCATGACTTGAATGTTTTGGTTTTTAAAGAATAATATGATTTCCTCTATGTATCATGTTTTAAAATGAAATCACTCTAAAATTCAGCATGATATTTTAAGCTTTCTCATATCAAAATTTGAAATTAACAAAATTGAAAGAAGCTTAACGAGCAATGAATATATTTAATTACCAAAAATTTGCAAGTAAAACTAATTTTTGATATTTCTTCATAAAATATTTAAATATTAAAAGTCTCCTTGAAGGTTCATGAAATAAGTACTTGAAGCTAAGACATTCATTCATAAATCATCAAGTGCTTAATATTAATGATTTGTATTACATCTTGACTTAATCTCTAAGGACTTAAAAATTTTTTAGTTGAATGTAATCTATCTAGTTTTCTTTTGATCTAATCTTGATTTGATTGATTATCATACCATCAATTGGATGTCAAATGATTCAATAATTTATCTTGTTGATTTTGATGATGTCATTTTGATTGACTATTATAATTGATTATGATTAAAGATATATTGAATAAAATTGATTTATGAACTCTCATGATTAGAGATTAAGAACAATCTGAAATATTGACATATTTGTTTGATAAGATGAATTTTTTAAAAAAATATTTTCAAACTCAATTGGTATCTTGGATTATAGTAAATATTTTTAATGACAATAAGGAAGAGAAAATTTGATAAATAGAGAAAATGAATTTAACATTTTAAATTATATCAAAATCTTATCATAATATGATACTTTTCATAATGTGATATTAATTTAGTTATGAGAAACAAAATTCAATAACGACAGAAATTGATTTAGCTGTATCAAAAGTAAGTAAGAAATGAAACTAAGAAAGTTGGCATATAGTAAGGGGGAGCAATTTTTGAATAAAAATTAAATTCAATAGATTATAATATTAAGGGAGAGCTTAATATTTTTAGCTTATTTTACTTTTTTGATTTTATTGATAATCTCTTTTAAAGTTATTCTTTTTGATGCTATTAAAAAGGGAGAGAATTATTATTGGGTATATGCTTGAGCTTATCTAGAATAAAGTATATTCTTATCGTTTAAATGGTTTCATGCATTATAAATATATATTTCTTAGAAACTTACTATAATTATTTTTTATATACTCAAAAATTTTATCATCATCAAAAAAGGAGAGATTATTGACCTAAAGATTGATTTTGATGATGATAAAGAGTTTTGAGTATAAGTTATAAAGTCTAACGATATTTATGAAGATGTGCAGTCTCAAAATTCTAAGTATTTATAATTTTTTTAAGTGTTTCTTGATATGTTAATGATAAAATCAAGTCAAGAAGGCAAGTCTAGCCTACAAATCAAATTGGAGAAGAAAGAATCACAAACAATCTTTGGCACGTATGGCACGCAAACTAGGCCGACCCAGTCTCAATAGAAGCAAAAGATAGAAAGCATAGAAAGTAAAATTTTCAAGATCCAGGGGACTGAGCTGACCCAGCTAGAAACTAAGCCGACCCAGTCAGAAACTGAGCCGGCCTAGTGACTATAACTAGTTTTTAGAACTATAATTTTTTCATCCCATAAGATTTTCAACAGCTATTTTCTCGTCTCCTATGGTTAGAACTCTTTCTGAAGACCTTCTAGATGTCAAGAAGTGATGAAAAATCTCAAGGATATATAAAAAATTTTTAGAGCATCAAAAATAGGTCTTGGAGAGCATATTGAATATTCTTTGAGAAAACTGAGTGAGCTCAAAAGAAAAGAGAAGGAGTAGTTTTTATAGTGATCTTTTGTCCTTCCACTATAAATTATCCTCAAGCAAGTGAGAGCAAGAGTGAAGAGAATCAAGAAGCTTTACAATCTCTCAGTCATTCAAGGAGAAGAAATCAAGCCTACAAGCAAAAACAACTTAGATTTTCTTTTCTTGTGCTTCAAAAGAGTTTGTTTTATTTTGTATTCTTCTTTTTATTTCAAGTTTCTTAGGATGAGAAACTTGGGTTGGTCCAAGCCTTAAGTTGGATATTTATAGTGATTTGATTGATGAGGCAAGACTAAAATCAATCGGGGTTGATTGTTAGCCTGGAGAAAAATAATCACTTATGAGGTTTTGGTTGGTGATCCAGGAAAAATCAATTGAATTGATTGTGACCTCAAAAAATAATCTTTTATGATTTTGATTGGTGAGCCAGGAAAAACTAATTGGATTTGATTGTGAGTCCAAAAAATAATTGAACTGTAATTCTTGTTAAGAATTATAGTTGAATTTCTAAGTGGTTTACTTAGGGAGTGGATGTAGATGCTGAGTTTGGCACTGAACTGAAGGAAAATCCTGATTTTTTGGTCCAGGTTCGTTCAGATCTGATCAGATCAAGAGATATATTTCAAAAATTTTTCTCTTAATCCCAATCAGATCTTGATATATTTCAGATCTAATTCTTATTATTTTAATAAAATAAAATTAAAAGATAAATTAAATCAAATTTAATTGACCTGATCTGGGTAATCCTATTACCCTGTTGATGATCCTGTTTGCAGCGGAAGGTTCTGGATCTTAGCCACGCAAGCGCCTGGCCTCTACCGGTATCCACTTGGGTTGGATCTGGAGATCCTCTTCTTCTCTATCATGCCTCCAAAAATTAGATCTAGATCTGATCTGGAGGATCTTCAAAACTCTTTTTGAAGATGAGCAGTCATCCTTTGCAGCAGCGCAGCTTCTTACTTTTGATCGCCTTTCTTTGATCTGAATTGCACCAACCAAGGTCCAAAACTCCTTTTAGACGTGGAGAGGAAGGGGAGAAGGTGGTTTGGCATGGAGAGGGAGGGGAGAGGTAGCCTTGGGGTGTGGAGAAACTATGATCTCATCATATGTCTAATCTGAGTTGGGTACAGGGTCTTATTTATAGACTAGCTATGATCCAACTCCTCTTCTTCCCAACCAATCACAACCCTTTGTGAAATCAGATCTAAATCTGATTGGTGGGAATAGAGTCCCCTGGATTCCTCCTTAGAGGGTGCCTAAGACTAGTCAAAGTTGGTTCTTAGAAGAACTCTAATTGGAATCCAAAAAGGAGATGGAGTCCTTGTCCAATAAGGACTCCTAGGCGCCTCCAACTTGGGCACACACCTAGGGTGGCGTGCGCCCTTCTCCTTGCCAGGTTCTGGTAGGGGGACAGGCCCCCACCAGCTCTCCAATAGGTGCATGACATGTGGTCAAAAGTCAAAGCGTCAATGGTCAACGTTTGACCAGTCAAAGGTAGACTTTTGACCAAAGTCAAAGAACAAGAAATGGCAGGTGACGAAAAATGGCAGGTAGTGTCTTACAAATAAGACAACCTTTTCTGACTTGGACAACCTCCAGTCAGACCATATGAAGGCCTCTAATTGAGCACAAACTCCTTTGGCTCAGACAGGACAACTTATTTATGATAGCAAAAGAAGTACGTTAGGTTCAATCGAGTGCTAGCACGATTTCCTTAAACCTAATTGAATCTCATTCAGATCAATTGAACTAGATCAGTTCAATTGACGATCACTAGATTCAAACCCTTGTTTGTGTGACCCAGTTAGGTTCAGTTCTGTATGGTAATGGGATATGTCATAATCTCTATCATCGACATCATCGAAACTTTTTTCGATGGATCAGAACTCTTCTGATTCGAACAGCTAGAATGATCGATCATC
>QRFJ01003685.1:0-52794 GCA_006176705.1 Cocos nucifera
AGCCAACATACACCTCAGGATTCCATATGGCTAGGAGACTGAGTATGGTGTAGTCAAACTATAACACCCTCAAGGTGAACTATCGATGCACCTCAGGTCAAAGAACCAGACACACTACTGTAGCATCGAGTCAGTCATTGACGAGAAGGTAGACTCCCTAATGACTACTCGAGGTGGTCACGCTCAGTGCCCTCGTTCTCTAACGAGTACCTATACTCTCACTCCGATGTCTCCACACCATAGACTCAAGACTCATCTACTAAAGAGAAGCGATTGTACACCAACCTTCCGGATCAATCACCATCCTCGTGATTATCCTATGGTCGGGAGCATTTTATGAGTTAACAATGATTATTCATGTCTTAAATTTTCAACTCTTGAAAATATGAATTATCATTACCATTAACCCAATGGATGTATCACAGACACTAAATACACATATGTGATAGAAAATAACCCATTTTATTGATATTAGTCAAAATTATAATTTTGCCCCTAGAAGTGTATTACAAGTGTCAGCCAATTCTGGCTTCTAGGGCACATATATCTAACAATAAGTTGATACCACCGTCTGAAGGTCATTCAAGCCAGATCGGTCAAGGATTGCATTGTAGGCGAAAGGAGCCTTTATCACTAAAAAATCAATCTGAGCCTTGGATTGCTTTGGGTACTGTCCTACCACCATAGGCAATGTAATCTTCCCTTCAACTGGCACAGCACCACCAGTGAAGGCTACCAATGGGGAGCTCATTAATCCCAAGTGATTACTAAGTATAGACATCTTTGAGAAAGCATCACAAAATAAAACATTGGTAGAGCTTTCATTATTAATCAAGATGTGGTGTACATCATAATCAGCTTTGTTTAAAGAAACTAAAATCACATCATTATATGGGAATTGAACCTCTTGTTTATCTTCCTCAGTGAAAGCAATGGATTCTTCAGTCTTCTACCTCTTCACTGGGTCTATCGATCCACTGGCCTCACCCTGCCGATGTCCCCCAACAATGGTGTTGATGATACTGAGAGGTAGCCGATCCTCCTGTTGCTCCTTCCCCCTAGGTGGTTCCAATTATGGCAATGCCCTTGGCCGATCCTCCCTTCCTTCAGGTCAACATCATAGAAATCGGCCAAGCTGGCCTCACTTGATGAGCTCCTCAATCTCGTCTTGAAGCTAGATGCATTCTTCGATATCGTGACCATGATCATAATGGTAGAGACAGTACTTATTGAGATTTTGCTTGCTTGGATTAGATCGCATCTTGTCCGATCTCGATAGTTGCTCCTTGATCTTCATCAATACTTATATTTTTGAAGCATTGAGAGGGGAGTAATTGTTGAACCTTCATTAGGGGGAGTTTCATCATGCCTTCTAGTTAGGGCTTGATGGTTGACAAGCTTAAGGAGGAGTTTGGGTTTGTCGGCACTCAGGAGGTGTCCTTGAGCACGGTCGAGCTTCACTCAACTTCTTCATAGTTGTGGGCTTACTAGACTCTCTTGCCTGCCACTCTCCTGTAGCCTCATCATCTTTTGCTTTAAAGGCTTACTCCACCCAGGCATAACTATCAGCTAGGGCCAGCATATCAGCAAAATTTCTTGAGTACTTCCTCTTCAGGGAGGATAGAAGATCATTCTTCTGAAGACCATCCTTCAGTACAGTCATGGCAATAGATTGGTCCAAGTTTTAGACTTTCAGTACAGCAACATTAAAATGGCTGATGTCAGCTCGAATGGGCTCCCCTTCTTTCTATTTGATGTTGATGAGAGAGTCCGAACCTCATCTTGGACGTCGCCTGCTAATGAAATGAGACATAAACTAATGGCTCATCAAATCAAAAGAGTAGACCATACTTGGCTTATGGTCCGAATACTAATTCTTTGCTGCTCCCTTCAAAGCTGAGGAGAAAGCTCGGTACAGATTGGCATCTGGTGCACCATGAAGTAGCATCATGGTCCGAAAGATCTTAAGGTGGTCAACCGGATCTGAGGTCCCATCATAGCTCTTGAACTGAGGGAGCTTGAAGTTTGGTAGGATGGGTTCTTGCATAATTTGAGGAAAGAATGGAGGGTTGATGTAGATGTCGTCATTACGGGCAGGGGCGATGTGGCGGAGCTCCTCGATCCATCGGTTCATCTCTTAAAGTTTTTGATTGAGAAGATCCTCTCGATCATGAATCTCATGGGTCCACTGACTAAACAGAGGCAGGGATTTTTTGATGGTGGAATCATGATCAAAGTAGGGGCACTTTGCCTGTTGCTTTTTCTTTTTGGGGGCCACTGGATGGCTTGCCTAGGTGGGGCCACCTTGCACCAGGTCATGATACTCTAGCGAGGGTATTTTCGACTAGACAAGTGTTGAAAGTTGCTACATGGCCTGCACCACTTCAGTGAGGCCCCTAACCTACTATAGCAATAGGTTAAATTGCTACATGCCCACCCAGCAACTGATGGAGGTTGGGGCACCAACGATGGGGTCAAAGTTGGCTGATCTAGTTGAGATCTCATAGTGGAGGTGGTGGATCTCTGGGTTGAAGCTCTCTTGGTTGGCATCTTGCCTAGTAGATCGAAGGAGAAGGACTGAAGAAGAGGTGGAAGTCGACTGAATGCTCCTTTAAGAACAAGGGCAAAATTACTTTCTTTAGCATCAATTTTGTTGGTGCAAAAAATCATGGATGCTAGATAAAGCTGGAGTTAGAGAAGATGGGGTCACCATTGGGTCCTACAAGATAATCCGAACTAGAGGTGGGGGTGGCTCCAGCAAACCGTCTGATGGTCTAGTCAACTCTCTGATCAACAAAAATGAAGCATTTAGGGATTTAGAGAAGAAATGAGAGCTTAGAGAGAAAATATATCTGAAGGATTTCTTATATAGATAGAGCGTGTAACAAACTGATAGTGATAACCATAACTGCCTGCTAGTGGGTCATTCGAACTATGTGGAGTTTATTATGGAGAGTGAGTTATCATTTATCGTGACTTGCAAGTCCATTGGAGATTAATAGCTATAGTTTGGATAGAATCGTTAGGTCTGTAAGCAAGCTATTAATAGTGAAGAACTTTGCATCCTAGCATTTCTGGAGAGGTTTGGTTATTTTTGAGGTTGTCAGCAGGTTGGTGGATATTCACTGAGTTGGGAGTTGAACTTGTGTGGACAACGAGATCCTTCTATTGTTTTAGTCTACTTGATCGATGTTTAGAATGTAAGATGGCTAGTTCAACCAATAAAAGGAGCTCGACTGAAAAGAGTTCGACTGGAAGAAGTCTGCTTGGTGACTAGAAGGAGTTCACTTGGATCAATAATAATCAAGGATTGGCTGGTATCCAGGATGGGTGGACACACTCAAAACACTTTGGTGAGTCTCGACTACTCCTTTGAAGTTCGATTATCTTCAAGGTGGTCCGCAAGTGGATAACTGCTCTGGATTGAAGATCAAAAAGGATGGTGGATTCATCGATGTAAGACTGCTTTTAGGCTCTTTAGGGAAAAGTTTGGACTTACTTTCATGACAAGGTCCTTTTAGGGATTTGGCTTGTACATCCAAGGTTCCCAATGCAGGAATGTCAATATCTGCCACTCACAAGATGGTATGAAAGTTTGTCTGAAGAGAAGCTCTGCTGGTTTGAATCTCTTAACGTGAGTATCCATCATCAAGGTGAGATTTGGTTCGAAGAAAATTTGGATGGAAAGGAGTTCGATCACCTTGTGGATTCTATAATGGAAGGAGTTCTTCGTTGTATGGCTAGAAGGGGTATGCTGAGCGACTAGGAGGAGTCCGACCATAAGGAGTTCGATGAACTTCAAGGTCGGTCGGATGAAGTTCTGTATGCCTTGCTGGTCCTGTAGCTAACTATGAGAGTCAATAATTACAATAAAGAAGGTCACTCGGCAAGCACAAGTTAGAGGTCAGCCATCCCAGAATGAGCTAGAGCAGGAATACAGGCTGATTAAAGTTCGATCATGATCACCACCATCAGACGGGATCTCTCCAAGACTGGACATCTTGCCGAATTTTGATAGGAGCAGATTTATCACCAATAGATTATATTTATTGGGATGGATTGTGATCGGCAGATGCAGTCTGCACTTGATTTAATAGTTTATTTTAAAGAAAAATCATTAAAGTCATGCTCTAAATTTTTAAGAATTAAAGTATTGAATAATTTATGATTTCATAGAAATGGATCATGATCAAGAAATATAATTTATGCTTTAAAAAAATAAATTATAATCATAACTAATTTTATAAAAATAATAAATTTTTGTATTAAAAAGAATTACCACAATCATGCTAGAGATGGATTCAAAATTTTAGAATACCTTTAATTAATTTCTAAATCCTAATTAATTAAAATTTATTTTTTTATTTTAATTTACTAAAACTTAATTAAATATCTTCAAACAACTTATTTAAATTTTTATTTTTAAAAATTAATTTAAAATTTTATTTTTTTTAAATCAAACACAACTCCATCTTTAATCCTCGAGAAAATCGACATCCGACTCACCACTATTCTAACCTAAAGTAAGATTGATTTAATTTTTATTTATTACTATAATGATAAGCATCAAATTTTTGATACCATTACTAGAAAATTATAGCATGATTGCTTCAAAAAAATAAAAATTAAAAAATTAAAAAAAATATATTTTATATTTACTGCTTTAGATGCTTAATTGTTTATTTATTTTACTACTTTACTTTATTGCACAGTTACCTTATATACTTTACTTATTTATTTATTTCACTATTTTATATTTTTAGTTTATTATTTACTGCTTTTCTACTTTTAATTTTTTTACTTTTTCCTATTGATTAATAATTTATTTTTATTATTTATCAATTTAATTTAATTTCTTTACTACATATTATTTATGCTTTCTTTAAATTTTTGCTTTATATTGATTTCAATATGTGGTTTATTAATTGCTTTCCAGCTAGATTACCTTAATTACATAGTTAAATAATTATCTTATTTTACATAATTAATTTACTACTTTTTATAACTTAGAATAAATTATTATCTTAAAAGTTGATCTAATTTCTTACTTTGCTTGTAGGTTATCCAGTTGTTTTTTAATCTTAGTATAATTCCCCCTCCAATTAGTTAGATTCTTTAAATTAGTTTAAATAAAATCTTATATAATTAATCTAATTAATTTAATTAAAAGCTATCTTTTTTTTGTTTTATATAATCTAATATAAAAAAATAAATATACCTCATAATATTTAATTAATATAGAAAAACTAATTAAATCTTAAAAAAATTTAACATGTTTGGATATCTTACTTTATTTGCATTGCATAACCATAATATACTTTAAAGGCACAATCCATTAAACAAGATAAGGTAGGGATTTAATCACCGTTCCTTAGCCCATAAACGACTATCCTTCATATTGCATTAATCTGAGCCTTTAACTTAAATCAATTAGACATTCATCCTCAAATATTCGAGCTCAATAGGATAAGAAAGCCTTAGAGTTGATTAGTTTTAGATTGATTAATTGCTCAGTATCTTAGGCAAGTGGTTTAAGAAGTTGGTTTTCAATTGATTCTATTATCTAACCTGGCCAACTCAGTTGGTGTCTAAGAAAAGTAACAAGTAGAGAACCTCTCACATCTTACATTTAATTGGCCAAGTCAGTTAGTCAGTTTTGAACTTAGTGTGCTCAAAGATAATCTTGCACTATAAGAATTTTGACTATATACGATAGCTAAACGCCATTGCTAACAGTCCATATGCTGTTGCTAATAACCTCACCATCGCTAATACCATTGCAAAATTCAATCTAAAAAATTTTTATCACTAATTATCATTATTAGCGATGGTAACTATTGTCATCACTAATAACTAATTAGCAATGGCATTAGCAACAAAGATGTCGTTGCTAAAAATTTTAATTTTTATTAATTAAACTTATAAAGATCTATTAACAACAATATTTTTATCGCTAATGCTATTGCTAATAATTTTTAATATTTTATAAAAAACTCAAAAAACTAATAGCAATGGTAGATAATGTCATCGCTAATACCTTTTTTATTTCTTTTAAATTCTAAAAAATTATTAACGATGATAATCTGCTAATAAATAATAATATTTTTTAAAATTTATTAAAAGATAATAACTATTTAATATAATCATAAATATAAAATTAATTATATTATATTGAAAATATAAATTATATAATTTTATATTGAGATACTGCTTTATAAGTATCAAAATTGTATACAAATAAAAAAAAATTAAGTAACATCCTTCTTATTTTCTTGCTTCTCGTCCTCCTACTCATCTTCAGTAGCTGGTGGATGAGAGTCGGATATCCCAATATCCTAAATCAAAAAAAAATAAAATATTATTCATAAATTTCAATATGGAGGCGTATCTTTTGATACGCTCCTCTAATTCTCGAATAGATTGTTCCTACATGTTCCATTCTATGATACGAAATTATAATCCGACCCATCAATTGGATGGTTAGATTGAATTTTTAACCCTTAAATCCTCTTTCCCGACTCAAGCCTAGTCTAAATATATGAAGCTTCTAAATATGAAAATTTAAAATAAATAAAAAAAATTTACTAATAGAATTATCTGATGAGATGGCTAGAATAATGAGCCCAGCTGGTCACTCAGTGATAGAAATGTGATGCTGTCATTAAGACACCATGTTTATCAGTTTAATCTGACTTCTTAAAATAATTAAAAATACATAGATAGCAGTGAGTCGGATCGAATCCACAGGAAAAATAGTATTTTTAAATTTAAAATCTTTAATTTTTTAAAAGAAAAGAAAAAGAAAAAGATTTGAATTTTGGAATCAAAAGTGAAGTCAAAAAATTAAAAAAAATAAAAATTAAAAGATGCAGAAATTTAAACTTGGTACTAAGATCTACTAGTTAGATCTTACCATCTACTTACAATAAAATAAAAAGTAATAATTAAAGTATAAAAATTAAATTATAATAAAAATAAAGAACATAAAATTAAAGAGAATAAAAATAAATATTATATTAATTAAAATTTTAGAATTTAAATACATGAAATTTAAAAAGAAAAAAAAATAAAATAGCCTAATCTTTGATCTTGAAGCAGCATGGATGGAAAGATGGTGTAGAAGCCCAGCTTTTCCTCTCGACACCAGTTGCCTCAAAGCAGCCATTAACCTAGAGCCTAGCTTCACCCTATACTAAAGCTTCATCTTGATCGAAGATGTTGATTTCTAGAGGCCTGGGGTCCTTTTTATAGAGCTAGGAGGGCTGGAGAGTTTTCTTTTGGGCAATATGGGACTAAGGAGCTCTTTGATCATCGAAATATGAAAAAATTTAAGTAAAAATTGAATTAAAAGAAGTCTTGCATGAATTCTATTACTCTGGATGAAATCTGATCATTGATAGGAATCCAACGGACTAAAAATCATCAAAATCTAATGTGTATCAGCCCATATCAAGTCGGATTAAATTCTGGCCATTCGATCGCAAGTTGATGGAGGAAATCTGGTTGCTAATCATGCATCGGGAGTCTTGATCACCGTCAGGAGCATTCTAAACCATCAGATCATCTCCTTGATCGAGTGCTGTCGTTGGATGGCGATCCGCATGAAGTCTGATGTAGAAAAACTCCCTCCACCGTCCGATCTTGACCGTAAGCTACTGCAACCATTCGATCGTACAATTACTGTTCCCATGGATCATGTGGATCAGCTTCACCATACACCTCAACCAATCAATGCCTCCTATTACTGAGTTAAAAGTCCAAAATACCTTGTGAGCCGCAATAGATTTCTGTGGATCCTTTAAGGGTCTAGGTCCACCACATTTCACGTCGTGATTCGCCAATGTCTGCTGAGCTGGCGGTTCACTTTATGGATCAGCTGGTGGCTTCTATGATTGAGTCAGCTTTAATGGCTTGGTTTGGCTTGTGGAGCCAGCTGAGCTATTTTTCTATTTTATTTAATTTTTATTTATTTTATTTCTTTAGAAATTTATATCTTCTTCGTTTTAGCTCCATTTTGCTCGAAACTTATTTCGTTGTGATTAAAAAAATAATATTTTTTCATTGATAATAAAATTTTATTTCTTAATTTTTATTATTTTTAATTATTTTTTTAGTTAATAAAAATATTAATTTTTTAAAAATATATATAAATTGATTATTAATTATTAAAATTAATATAAATTAATTAATAAATTAATACTTTTCTTAGTGAATTTATGGTACTTATCACTCAGCCATGGATCTTGAAGATCCTCCACGACCGCATCACGGATGGCATTCCGGATGCTCTAAGGTCGCTGGCTCAGAAGCCTCTAGACGACCTTCTTTACATTGGCATCACTCTAAATTTGGGAGGTCGAGGCCTGTAAGCATGCCAAAGAGGATTGAGTCATTGAAATAGTTAGGAGCTATCTAGATCTAGATTAACCCTAGGATAGAGAGTCCATGATTGATTAACTTGATTGTAATAAATATCAAATACTAAACTATTTTTTCATATCTATAATTCTTAGATATAGGATCCTCTAGGCTCTTATCTTTAGAATTCTCTCTTCTCATCTCTATTTTTATTTTTTAAAATAAAATAAAATAAAATAAAATAAATAATAATCAAAAGAGGATTGCTCTGATCTAAAATTATTGATTGCATATCTAAAATAATCAGAATAATCCAAGATGGATTTCAATTATAGATATGCTGAGCTGTCCTATAGAGTAGATCATCTAGAAGCCAATAGAAAATCTTCCTATCCATCTTTCCTTTCTGCACAACAAATTGTGCCATATGTTCGAGTCCCACTCACTTGCGAGTGAATGCCCAAACTAATTTTCTAAGTATATATATGAGCAAGTTTATCAAGATCAAATCTAAATGACCTACAGACCAAAAAATAATTCATTCTATAACACTAATAATCTAGATTTGGGGGCTTAACTAGATTTTTCATGACAATCACAACTAATGGTTACCCCCATGCCATAAGGACCCACATTCATGGATGCACATTACGATATGCCCTACTCATAATATCAATCTTCTCCAAATAGCAATGACTTAACTTTCGAAGAGAGGATTCAGCAATCATTAGACAAGTTAAAACTTACCAATCAATCATTGAACAGTTCAGATGATCGAGGGCTTAATTCATTAGAAAAAAAGCCTAAAAATCATGATAAAGTCACAAAATGACCTTATGCAGACCATGAACCAACTTATGAATTAAAACTTCTAAGCCATTGCTCATCTAGTAATACAGTTGGGTCGGTTAGCCAAGGCTGCTAGCGATAGAGAGTTGCCTAATCAATCCGAGAGTAACCCTGAGGGACCATACCTGTCTAAAAATTTTAATATTCTTATAACTTTTTCTGAATAATTAATTATAACTCTCGAGAAAGAAATGATCATAGAGCAGTCTTGCACAACCAAAAAGATCCTCTTAGACTATATAATTAAGGCAAAAACATATAGAAAACTATTTCTATCATCATCTTCTTTACCTATGGTCATAGAATAACCTAGCACAACTAAAAGGATTCTCTTAGACCATATAATTGAGGCAAAAATATATAAAAAAGAACTAGAATTATGGGATTAACAAAATTCATCATCTTACTTACATATGGAACCATTTCCAAGTGTCTTAGAATCATCTAATCCTTTTAATAGGGAAGGATGAACTGATGAGATGATGGAATTACTAAAGACTTCCCAAAAACCATAAATGAATAATACACTAGAGGAAGCTTCACCCACAAATCTACCCTAGATTTATTTAAATTTCTATTTGGCTCATTTTGGAGTGGATGATTTTGATGAAGATGGGTTTAATACAAAAGTAAATAACCAAGTAAATATACCCTACCCCAAAACCACCCTACTTTGGATAGAAAATTTTGAGCCCCCACATAGCCCACCAAAAGCTTCCTTGTTAGAACCACCAACTATTCTAGAATTGAAGCCACTTTCTAATGCACCTAATAACTGTTGGGAATGGTGTCCCAAAGTCAATCATCTATCTATTAATGGTTGAGCTATTTTTATACTTGTATATGAATTATTAATGAATAAAAGTTATTTTACCATTTTTTATCATAAATTCTTTCATCTTATAATAAACTCCTGTATTGTGGTGAAGTTCTTAGGACTATTTAGAATCAACAAAGAAGTATTTATCATTTAGTCCTTAAACCTGCTCATGATCAAATGATACATTGTTACCAAGGACAACAACATTTATCAAGTAGAGGTCATTGTGTGCCATATGGGTTGGTTATCCTCTTAACCAAGGAGTATAGAGATATTAGTGTAGCATGCAGGTAAGATGTAGGGGTATGCATGTACTGAACATGATCAACTCTGAAGCTTTTCTACTATCAAGATTTGCTCCGATGGAATATGGATATAAGTGTCCTTTCGATCCGAGATCATCATAGTGACTTCCAAGCAACTTACTATGCTTTGATACCAAACTATCTGAATTTCTAATTCTACGATGAAAGTTTTTTTAGCATAGTTAAGTACTTGAAGAGTTGGTATGTGAATCAAGATGGGATTGATCACTTCGAATCAGGAGCTATGTTCAATTATGTTTTAATTTAGCAAATCCTTGGCTAGGGTAGTCCTAGTAATGAGTCATAGGATTGATTGTGTTGAGAGATGATTTGAATGTACTCTTCAGGATTGGTAGTTTAACTCTGAATCATTCTATACACAAAGGTCAAAGGAATGAATTATACAGTAATCATATTCACATAGGTTCTGAATATTATAATTGCAACTATTCAATCTATCCAGACGTCGGATACCATTACTAAATGGTCACTTTAATTAATATAGGAATTAGTTTCTATACTATCAGCTTAGGTTCAAACCTATGGGGTCACACATATTAGAGGTTCCTACCTAATTTGATGGCTTATGAGGAGTCCCATTGGACTAAAACACTATGGTCAAGAGTTCTACTGAACTAAGACTCTTTGATCAAGAGTTTTATAGCATTTGTACTCTGAGTACTACTTATCTAAAACTCTATGATCTTGAGTGTCACTCATTTGGGATACTGGGATCAAGAGTCCCACTGGTTTAGGACTCTCAGATCAAGAGCTTCATATCGATGGAACTCGATTGCCTGGATACCTACTAAATTTGAATTCTATATTTATGAAAAATTTAATTAATAATTTAATTACTAATTAACTCAATTTGATTAAGTAATTATTTTTGAATCAAGTCTAATTGAATTAGATTCAATTAGGTTTGACTCGATTAAGATATGAGATGACCTAATTGCCAAGGAGGTTTGATCCCTAATTTGATCAGGGTTTATGCCTGATCAATTCCTAATTTAATTAGGACCTAATTGAGTCTAATTAAGTCAAAATAAGTTAGATTTAATCTAGACTAATTGGGCCTAGCCAAATTAGTTTGGATTGGTTCAATTGGATAACAAATTTTAAGACTAGTTTGACTAGTCTTCCCATGCACCACATCACCCTTCCTTGCGCCATCCTATTCTCCTTGAGAAAAATGTTTCTCATGAAACTTTTACATGAAAGAGAGGGTGCATGCCATCCTTTCTCATGCCCTAAAGTGATAAGATCTGGTTGGTTGCCATTCAAATTCAAGAGGAGTTTAAATTTGAATGAACAATCTCCTTATCTTAACTCTCCCACATGCCATCTATTCTATTTGGCGCTCTATAAAGTGGATTTTTTTTAGGATGTGTAACATCAGAAAATAAGCCCCCTCTTTATGTGTGAAACCCCCTTTCTACATGAGAAAGTTCAAAAAAAAAAAAAAAGAGAGAGGAAGAAAACCAGAGAGAAAGGAAGGCACAGGGTCTGGGTGAGAGTGCTGCCCTAGGTTTTGGGGTATGATTTCATGAGTTCTATGCATTAGAAATATATGAAACTTTCAAGAGAGCCTCCTCTACCTCTTCTTAATCTCTGTTTCTAATCCAAAGCATCTAAAGAATTGATGGATGGAGATCAAAGGCATTCGGTCAGATTCAGCCGTCAAGAGCATTCGTCATCGAGCTAGCACTCGAGAGAGTCGATTGAGACCAAGACCTCGTGTGGACCATCTATGGAGGATAGACAATCTTTGTGGCTGCATCACAAGGAGAGAACTTTTCTGACAGTGATCAAATTATGGTGATCGACTACTCGCATAAGGTATCATGTTCTCAACACGTAGAGTAATAAAACTATTTTACTGCTAGTGGTTATTTTATTTTTAGATTTCAATGCATATATGTCACATTAAATCCTAGATTTATAGAGTTTATTGATCTAATCAATAGCTCTCAAAAAATTAATTAGATTAATTTTTAATTTTGCTATATTTAATTTTTGAAAAGTTTCGAAAGTAGAGCTAGAAATCCTGCATGTTTTTCATCAATGGCATTAGAGAAAGTAGGTTGTTTAATGTGATGTATATGTATGCTTAGATTATTTATTTAGATTGATCTAATTAATAATCTAATTTTTAAATTTAAAAATAAATTAATGATCTCATAGACTGAAGGTTGTCCTACTATAAAGTTTAATCCTTATAATGTAAAGGTTGTCCTGGTACATGCTAATCTGAAATATTAATTATAAAACTTTAGATCTGATCTAATAATTTTTATGATATGATTAAATGGTATTAATCTAATATTTAATCATGGATAAGTATTTAGATTAGATTTAAAATAATTTATAATTTTTATGTATTGTATATAAATTTATATTAAAATCTATAACTAGCAGCCATTTGTAAAATGAGCTGATCCATTTCTAAAATGAGTCAACCCATTTGGTGAATAGTGCTAGACTATAAAAGAACCTTTCAAAATTTTAAAAAATATTTTTAAAATGCCGAACCCAACCCTCAGCCCCAAAACTTAATTAAAAATTAAGTATTATGAATTAGGGTCTAGAATTATGAATTAAAGATCCTAGATCATTGATCATAAAATGTGGGTTATCAAGTTAGATGAATTAGGTTCACTAATTGGATTAGATCTAAGGTTAGTTAAAGAATGGACTAAATTAGAGTAATTGATCAAATCTAGCCAAATGTTGATTTAGATTAGGTCAAAGACTCTTTAGACTCAATTATAATAGTTATAATTGATCAAGTCTGTGCCTTTAATAAGGACCAAATGGACTTGATTTATGGCTATGCGGTCGAACTAGAAATTACTAGGTTGGTGAAATTGAAACTAATGAATCGAATGATGTCTAAGGTACATTTTGCAGTCCAGACTAGTGGTTTCTAATTGGAGCTACACATACTAATTCGATCTTTGACGACTTAATGGCATATCCCTCCCACTGATCTCACTTACCTGGCCATCCTGGTGAATTAGATTTTGAATTAGATCACTTGGTGATTTGGGCTCACCCATATCAATTAGGTAAATTAGTGTGACTAATTTAGGTGCTCCTAATGCTGGCTTGAATTAGGTCCATTTTTGTTTGATTCGGTAAAGTCAGTGGGAGGATCGAAACTGGCTAGTTAACCCTCTCTCTTCTTCTTAAAATGTATTAATCAAATCCTCTAAAATTATTAGGTCCTTAAAAATGATAAAGTTATGATGATAACTAAGTCATAGCCTCTCATTAAGTGATAATGGGTTCATTAGTTTAATAATCATTGAAGGCCCAAAGACTTGGTACTTATTGACTAATGAAATTACCATTCATAATATGATGATTTGATTGTATTTTTCTAATGGTGGCCAGGTTGGCCAGCCAAAGTCGAGCTTGATCATTTGTTGGTTAGATATGAAGAAAACACGCTGAATTTCTAGCTCTACTTTTGAAAATCTTTTTGATAATCATGTGCAATAAAAACTATTATTAATCAAATTAATAATAAGAGCTACAGATCTAATATAAAATCTCTACACAATCAGGATCTGATGTATCAATATGTATGCATATCTGAAAAATAAAACAGCAAGTGTAGTAAAACTATTTTACTATTTCTATGTGTTCAGAGCATATTATCTTTTTATGGATAGATAATCTCCACAATCTAATCTTCTCAGTGTAGATCTGATCACCGCAATGCAGCCATACATGTATCTGGCCTCCATGGGTAATCCACACAAGGCCCAAATCTTGATCAACTCCTCTTGAGTGCTAGTTCGAATAGAAGTCTTCAACAACTGATGTAAATCAAACTACTTTGATCTTCTTCATGGGGTCTTCAGATGCTTCGGATCCTGATGAATGCAAAAGATAGAAGAGGAGGCCTTCTAGCAATCTTGTGAAATCATGACCCTCACAACTCACAATCTAGAATCCCAAACCTTAAGTATAAATCCTAGGGTGTGCACTCACCCAAAAACCCTTGTGCCCTTTTTCTTTTGGATTCTTTCACACACGTAGAGAAGAGAATTTCTCTTCTCTCATGTTCCTTTCTCCTCTCTTTCATGAGTTATGTTCTGCACGCCCATAAAATCACGCATTTTATGGATCACACAAATAAGAGAGGTGTGAGGGAGAGCTTTAGATCAAGTGGTTATCCATTCAATTCAAATCCCATTCGAAATGAATTTGTAACCAGATAAAACTAATCCAAAAGGGGTGTAAGAAGGGAAAATGCACACCCTCCCTAGTATGAAAAAACTCATGTGAAATCTCTTTCTCGTGGAGATAGAATGGCCCAATTCAAAGGTGATGTGGTGCATGAAAAGACTAGTCAAACTAGTCTCAATGTTTGTCATCCAATTGAACCATTCCAATCCAAATTGATTAGACCCAATTAAACCAGATTAAACCCAACTTATTTAGGCTTAATTAGGCTTAGCTAAATTCTAATCAAATTAGAAATTAATCTAGTCAAACCCCTGATCAAATCAGAGATTAAACCTCCTTGACGATTAGATCATCTTATAACCTAATCGGGTCAAACCAAAATGAATCCAATTCAATTTATCTTGATCCAAAAATAATCATTCAATCAAATTGAGTTAATTAGTGATCAAATCACTAATCAATCTTTTCTTGATCAAGCATTAGATCGGATAGGAACCTCTAGTATGTGTGACCCCGCAGGTTCGAATCTAAGCTGGTAGCATAGAAACCATTTTTCTGAACTAATCGAAGTGACCATCTAGCAATGGTACCCAACATCTGGATAGGTTGAATAGTGCAATCACAACATTTAGAACCTACATGAATATGGTTACCGCATAATTCATTCCTTTGACCTCTGTGCGTAGGATAACTTAGGATTTAACTATCAACCCTAGAAGATACATCCAAATCATGTCTCAAAGCAATTAGTGCTCTGACCCCTCATAAGGACTACCCTGGCTAAGGCTTTGCTAAATTGAAATACTATTGAACATAGCTCCTAAGTCCAAGAGTGGTCAATCCCATCTTGACTCATGCACCGACTTCTCAAATACTTGACTATACCTAGAAATCTTCTATCACTGAATTAGAAATTCAGATAGTCCGGCACCAAAGCATAGTGAGTTGCTTGGAAGTCACCATGGTGATCTCAGGTCAGAGGGACACTTATGTCCATATTCCATCAGAGCAATTCTTGACAGTAGAAAAGCTCTGGAGTCGATCATGTTTAGTGCAGATGTACTCCTACATCTCACCAGCATGCCATACCAGTGTCTCCACACTCTTTGTTTAAGATAACAACCAACCTATATAGCACACAATGATCTATACTCGATAACATTATCATCCTTGGTAACAACATATCATTTGGTCGCAAACTTATTTAAGGATTAAATAACAAATCCTTCTTTGTCGATTCTAAATAGTCTTAAGAATTTCATCACAACAGATAGGAGTTCATTAGAAGATGAAAGATTTGTGATGAAAAAATCAGAATAACTTTTATGCAATTAATAATTTATATATAATTATACAAATTAGCTCAATCATCAATAGGTTCATGATTGATTTTCGAACACTATTCCTAATAATCTTTCACTTGGTCTAAAGCCAATTGGTGTAGTATCGTATACCCATCTTTGACTTAAAGTCATCAAACTCCTTCACTGTAGTGGCTTTAGTGAATGGGTCGGTCAGATTCTCCTTTCCATCAATCTTCTAAAGATCGGCATCACCTCGATCTACGATCTTCGGACAAGATGGAAGCAGTGCAAAATGTGCTTCGTCCGCTAGTGTGCTTTGGGTTCCTTCACCTGAGCAATGGCTCCAGAGCTATCGCAGAAGAGCAGAACTTGACCATCAAGAAAGGGTGCTACTCCAAGCTCGTGATGAACTTCTTCAGCCACACTGCTTTTTTGGCAGCATCTGATGCAGCAACATACTCTACCTCGCACACTGAATTGGCTATGGAGTTCTGCTTGAAACTTTTCTAGCAAACTGCTCCACCATTAAGGATAAAAACATACCCAAACATACTCTTACTGTCATCATGATCAGACTGAAAACTAAAGTCTATAAACCCCATAAGTTTCAAGTCCGATTCATCATAAATAAGCCACTTGTCCTTAGTATTTATCAAATACTTCAGGATGGTTTTGACAACCTTCCAGTAGTTCTCTCCTGGATCAAATTGGTATCTACCCACTACCCTTAGTGAGTATGCCACATCTGATCACGTACATATCGTGGCGTACATAATAGAACCCATTGCCAAAGCATATGAAATTCTACTCATACGCTCTCTCTCTTGAGGTATTTTCGGACAATCCCTCTTTGAGAAAGAAATTTCATAGCCTATCGGTAGATAGCCCTTCTTGAAATTCTTCATGCTAAACCTCTTCAACACAGTGTCTATATATGTGGACTGGGACAACCCAAGCAACCTTTTAGATCTATTTCTATAGATCTTCATCCCTAGGATGTAGGAAGCTTCTTCCAGATCCTTCATGGAGAACTATGACGACAATCAGATCTTTATTTCTTGTAATGTAGGGACATCATTCTCAATTAAGAGAATATCATCCATATATAAAATGAGAAATACAACTGCTGGACCATTAGCCCACTTATAAATACAGGGTTCTTCTTTATTCTTAACGAAGCCATACATTTCGATCATCCTATCAAATTGTATGTTCCAACTTCGAGAAGCCTGCTTCAATCCATAGTAGACTTTTGAAGCTTGCACACCTTAGACTCATCTATAGATGTAAAATCTTCAAGTTGTATCATATACACCTCTTCATCCAGCTCTCCATTTAGGAAAGCTATTTTCACATCCATTTGCTAGATTTCATAGTCCAGATATACAACTATTGCAAGTATGATCCAAATAAAATTGAGCATTGCCATAGAAAAAAAAATATCTCATCATAGTTAATACCATAATATTGATGATATTCCTTAGCAATCAGACGGATTTTATAGGTCTCTACTTTTCCATTTGCACCTCTTTTTCTTTTGAAGATACACTTGCACCCTATGGATTTTACCAATTCTGGTGGGTCAACCAATGTCCATACATCATTGACCTCCATGGACTCCATTTTGGATTGCATGTTATCAAGTCATTTTCTAAAGTCAGGTCTCTACATTGCATCCATGTAGGTGATCGGATCTTCATCGTTATCATCGAGTTCGACAGGATCTCCATCCTGGATCAAGAAACCTTAGTATCTATTCAACTAACATGGTACTCTACTAGATCGCCTTAAAGATGCAGGTTCAGTAGGCTTTGGGTCTAATCGAATCAAATCCAATTCAAGTTTAGCTACTTGTGTCGATTATTCTACCTATCGAACTTCCTTAAGCTCGACCTTAGAGGCATTAGTTCCTTCACCAAGGAACTTTTTTTTTGAAAAAACTACCTTAAGGCTGACAAACACTTTTTTCATCAGCTAGGTAGAAGTAATACCCTTTGGTCTCTTTTGGGCATCCTATAAAGCTACACTTATCAAACCTAGGTCTGAGCTTGTCCGTTACTAAATGCTTGACATAAGCCAGACACCCTCAAACCCTAAGGTAAGAGAGTATTGGTTTACGCCTTGTCCACATCTCCAAAGAAAGTTTAGAAATAGACTTACTTGAAACCCTATTCAGAATATAACAAGCTAACTCGAGCGCATATCTCCAAAGGAAGATTAGTAGACCGGCAAACCCCATCATAGATCGAACCATGTCCAATAGGATTTAATTCCTCCTTTTGGACACACCATTATGCTATGGTGTTTTAGGAGGAGTTCATTGGGAGAGAATCTCATTCTTCCTAGGATATATCAAAAATTCAATGGAAAGGTACTTACCCCTTCAGTCAGATCGAACAGTGTTAATACTCATCTCAGTTTGTTTTTCTACTTTATTATGGAATAGTTTAAATATTTTAGACAACTCCAACCTATGCTTCATTAAATAGACATATCCATACCTCGATAGATCATCTGTGAATGTTATAAAGTAGAAATATCCATCTCTAGTGCTTGTGCTCATGGATCCACATACATCAGTATGTACTAGACTCAGGAGTTCACTAGCACGTTCACCCTTTCCAATGAAAGATGACTTGGTCATCTTCTCATGAAGATAGAACTCATAGGTTGGAAGTGATTCACAATCACTGACCTCAAGAATTCCCTCTTGAGCCAACTTATTTATTCTATTCTTGTTGATGTGGCATAGCCTACAATGCCAAAGGTAGATATCTGACACATCATCTATTCTAGGATATTTACCAAAGGTTTGGACTACGTTAACAGGCTGTGATAATGAAAAAATTCTATTATTTAATTATCCAACATAAACTGTAACATAATTCAAAATGATATCAAAAAAATTTATTTTTATTGAAAATTGATAATTATTCTTGGCCAAAAGGCCTACAGAAATTACATTCAATAAAAAACTTGGATAAAAGTGACAATCACTAAGAATCACTCTATGAGAATTGATTACAAGGTTCATGACTCTTAAAGCTAGAACTAGAACCTATCTTCCATCTCCAACATTCAAGAATCTCTCATCTTCACTAAATCTCCTACTGACCTATAAACCCTGTATCAAATTATAAATATGATAAGGGCTTCCTGTATCTAATACCCTGACAGTAGTATCACAAATTGAGAAGTTGCATGTGTTATCATATAATTACCATGCGTAGCAATCACTTGCTTTCTTGTCAGCCTGTTCGGATCTAGAGAGGCAATGTACTGAGGATAGTTCCTCTTCTAATTCCCCTGCTTCTTGCAAAAGAAGCACTCCACCTAGCTCTGATCGAGCTTGCACTTCTTGGTTTGATCCTGTGCAGACATTCCAGCATGAGGCTGCATCTTCTTATTCTTCTTCTTCTTATTATTCTTTTTCTCTTTCTTAAAGGATCAACTAGAAGAAGATCCTTCCACTGCATTCACCAACCCCTTCTAGAGCTAGTGATCCTTCTCAAAGTTTTGCAGCAATCCCAATAATCCATGGTTGTTCACTGCAGGCTTTGTCATTTTTAAATGAGTATGAAAAGAAAGGAAGGACTTGGACAATGAATTTAGGATCGCATCCTTCCCGAGCTGCTCATGCAGGAGAAAATTCAGCTTACTCAGGCTTTCAATCAACTCGATCATGTACAATACATGATTAGTGACTGATGCCCCATCCCTCATACGAGCATTGAAAATGGCATAACTAGTCTTTTGCCTTTCAATATCGTCAGGCATGCCAAAGGAGTCGATCGACATTTGAAGCATCTCCTCGGGCTGGGCATTTTCAAACCTACGGCTGAACTCATCATTCAAAAAGAAACTAGGACAAAAATGATGATCATTAAAAATAATAGTATGGGACTCAAATATAAGTTTCAAGATTTCTAATGCTAGAACTGAAACTGGTCTTCCATCTCCAACATTTAGAAACCTCTCATCTTGCTCGAATCTCCAACTGACCTGCAACTCCTGCAATAAATTACAAATATGGTAAGAGATATCAGTATCCAATACCCAATCAGTAATATCATAAATAAAGAAATTACAAGGAGTTATCATATAAATATCTTGCCTAGTAATAGCTTGCTTCTTTCTCTGCCTCTTTGGATCCAAGAAGGCAATGTACTGAGGATAGTTCCTCTTTCAATGCTTCTGCTTCTTTCAAAAAAAGTATTCAGCTTGACTCTTATCGGGCTTTATCTTCCTAATCTGCCCTACACAGATGTCCTAGTCTGAACTTACACCTTCTTGTCCTTCTTCTTCTTGTTCTACTTTTCTTTCTTAAAGAGTCGAAAATCAGAAGCAAAACCTTCCACTAAGTTCACCAACTCCTTGTAGAGTTGGTGATCCTTTTCAAAGTTTGGAAGTAACCCCAGTAACCCATGATAGTTTACTTTAGGCTTTGTCATTCTATAATGAGTGAGAAATGGAGGATAGGACTTGGACAGTGAGTTCAGTATTGCATCTTTTTCAAGCTGCTCATGCAAGAAAAAGTCAAGCTTGTTCAAACACTACATCAACTCAATCATGTACAGTACATGATTAGTGACAGAAGCTCCATCCTACATCTTGGCATTGAAGATGGCTCTTATGCCTCTCAACATCATCGAGTGTGCCAAAAGAATCCTCCAACACTTGAAGCATATCTTTTGGTTGAGCCATCTCGAACCTATGACTGAACTCGTCACTCATCACTATCAGCATAATACACATACCATGGTGAAGGGAAATCCTGATTTTTCGATCCAGGTTCTTTCAGATCTAATCAGATCAAGAGATATATTTCAAAAAATTTTTTCTTAATCCCAATCAGATCTTGAAATATTTCAGATCTGATTCTTATTATTTTAATAAAATAAAATTAAAAGATAAATTAAATCAAATTTAATTTACCTGATCTGGGTAATCCTATTACCCTGTTGATGATCCTATTTGCAGTGGAAGGTTCTGGATCTTAGCCACGCAAGCGCCTGGCCTCTACCAATATCCACTCGGGTTGGATCTGGAGATCCTCTTCTTCTCTATCATGCCTCCAAAAATCAGATCTAGATCTGATCTGGAGGATCTTCAAAACTCTTTTTGAAGATGAGCAGTCGTCCTTTGCAGCAGCGCAGCCTTCTTACTTTTGATCGCCTTTCTTTGATCTGAATCGCACCAACCAAGGTCCAAAACTCCTTTTGGACGTGGAGAGCAAGGGGAGAAGGTGGTTTGGCATGGAGAGGGAGGGGAGAGGCAGCCTTGGGGCATGGAGAAACTATGATCTCATCATATGTCTAATCTGAGTTGGGTACAGGGTCTTATTTATAGACTAGCTGTGATCCAACTCCTCTTCTTCCCAACCAATCACAACCCTTTGTGAAATCAGATCTAAATCTGATTGGTGGGAATAGAGTCCCCTGGATTCCTCCTTAGAGGGTGCCTAAGACCAGTCAAAGTTGGTTCTTAGAAGAACTCTAATTGGAATCCAAAAAGGAGATGGAGTCCTTGTCCAACAAGGACTCCTAGGCGCCTCCAACTTGGGCACACGCCTAGGGTGGCGTGCGCCCTTCTCCTTGCCAGGTTCTGGCAGGGGGACAGGCCCCCACCAGCTCTCCAATAGGTGCATGACATGTGGTCAAAAGTCAAAGTGTCAATGGTCAACGTTTGACCAGTCAAAGGTAGACTTTTGACCAAAAGTCAAAGAACAAGAAATGGCAGGTGACCAAAAATGGCAGGTAGTGTCTTACAAATAAGACAACCTTTTCTGACTTGGACAACCTCCTGTCAGACCATATGAAGGCCTCTGTTTGAGCACAAACTCCTTTGGCTCAGACAGGACAACTTATTTATGATAGCAAAAGAAGAACGTTAGGTTCAATCGAGTGCTAGCACGATTTCCTTGAACCTAATTGAATCTCATTCAGATCAATTGAACTAGATCAGTTCAATTGATGATCACCAGATTCAAACCCTTATTTGTGTGACCCAGTTAGGTTCAGTTCTGTATGGTAATGGGATATGTCATGATCTCTATCATCGACATCATCGAAACTCCTTTCGATGGATCAGAACTCTTCTGATTCGAACAGCTAGAATGATCGATCATCTAAATCATTCTAATTGCTCCCAAAATCCACCAGTGACACCTAGCAGTATATGGTGGCAACCCATCAGAGCTGAATGCGAACCTCTTGGTGCAGCTACCTGTGTGATTAAGTTCTTCTATCTTGAGCCCCGATCAGATTAGGGTTAAGGTGAACTCGTCAAACCCTAGTCTCTGTCATATGATGTAATCATTCGATTCGAAGTCCAATGTGAAAATCTAAATAGAAACTCTTTCTATTATTTCACTCTACCATGGCCATGGGCTTCTGGACTTGATTCTCATGATCATCATAGGATTGCTACTCCTCTACCACCGAGGTAGATAGATTCCATCTTGATGCAATCCAGTTCCTACAATGAACATGCTATAGCCAACATACACCTCAGGGTTCCATATGGCTAGGAGATTGAGTAATGGTGTAGTCAAACTATAACACCCTCAAGGTGAACTGCCGATGCACCTCAGGTCAAAGAACCAGACACACTACTGCAGCATCGAGTCAGTCATTGACGAGAAGGTAGACTTCCTAATGACTACTCGAGGTGGTCACGCTCAGTGCCCTCGTTCTCTAACGAGTACCTGTACTCTCGCTCCGGTGTCTCCACACCGTAGACTCAAGACTCATCTACTAAAGAGAAGCGATTGTACACCAACCTTTCGGATCAATCACCATCCTCATGATGATCCTATGGTCGGGAGCATTTTATGAGTTAATAATGATTATTCATGTCTTAAATTTTCAACTCTTGAAAATATGAATTATCATTACCATTAACTCAAAGGATGTATCACAGACACTAAATACACATATGTGATAGAAAATAACCCATTTATTGCTTTTAGTCAAAATTATAATTTTGCCCCTAGAAGTGTATTACAAGTGTCAGCCAATTCTGGCTTCTAGGGCACATATATCTAACAATCTCCCACTTATCCTAAAGCCAATTGGCTACAAGTCTAAGTCCCATCTTCTCAAGGTGGGCTTCGATCTTCTGCTGGCCCAACGGCTTTGTAAGTGGGTCTGCCACATTATCTGCGGAGTTGACTCTCTTGACCTCGACGTAACCCTTCTCGAGGTAATCACGGATGAGGTGGTATCGCCGCTCAATGTGCTTGGATTTCTGGTGAGACCTTGGCTCCTTAGCAAGGGCTATGGTGCCATTGTTGTCGTAGTATAGAGGAATGGCATCTGATGGCATTACTCTGATTTCTGCAGCAAACTTCTTATACCAGAATGCTTCCTTCGTAGCCTCTGATGCAGCGATATATTCTACTTCCATGGTGGAATCTGCTATCACCGTTTGCTTGGAACTCTTCCAGCTGACAGCTCCACCATTGCACACAAACAGACTTCCAGATGTCGACTTTCGATCATCTATATCGGACATGAAATCCGAGTCTGTGTATCCCTGGACTTGGAGTTCTCCGTTACCAAAGACCAACATTATATCCTTAGTTCTTCTCAAGTACTTAAGGATACATTTCACAGAAGTCCAGTGTTCTTCACCTGGATTTGACTGATATCTGCTTGTGACACTCACAGCATGGGCTATATCAGGTCATGTACATAGCATGGCATACATGAGGCTCCCTATTGCAGAAGCATAAGGGATCTTGCTCATGCGTTCTATTTCCTCAGGTGTGCTAGGGCACATCTTCTTGGAAAGATGAATACCATGTCTGAAGGATATTAATCCCCTCTTAGAGTTTTCCATACTAAACCTCTTTAGTACTTCCTCTATGTACATCTTCTGTGAAAGTCCTAGCATCCTATTCGGTCTATCCCTATAGACCTTAATTCCTAGAATAAAGGATGCTTCACCTAGGTCTTTCATGGAGAATTCCTTGGACAACCACATCTTGACTGATGTCAACATGGGAATATCATTCCCAATAAGGAGGATGTCATCCACGTACAATACGAGGAAGACAACAGCGCTCCCACTGACCCTTTTGAAAACACATGGTTCCTCTTCATTTTTGATGAAACCAAACTTTTTGATCACATCATTGAAACGAAGTGTTCCAGCTCCGAGATGCTTGCTTAAGTCCATATATGGACCTTTGCAGCTTGCAAACCTTGTGATCAGTATCACTGGATGTGAAACCTAGCGGCTGTTCCATATAGATATCTTCCTCAAGATATCCATTTAGGAATGCCGTTTTCACGTCCATTTGCCATATTTCATAATCGAAATAGGCTGCAACAGCAAGCAATGTGCGGATGGATTTTAGCATAGCTACTGGAGAAAAGGTATCCTGATAGTCTATGCCTTCGCATTGACTATAACCTTTTGCCACCAATCTAGCCTTGAATGTCTCCACATTCCCATCTGCACCAATCTTTCTCTTGAAGATCCATTTACATCCAATAGGTACTATACCTTCTGGTGGATCTACCAAGGTCCAGACTTGGTTTGAGTGCATCGAGTCAATTTCTGACTGCATTGCCTCTAGCCATTTCTCGGAGTCAATATCTGATATTGCCTCGTTGTAGGTTTTGGGATCATCTCCATGAGCACCATTACCTACGAGGAACATTTTCTCTACATCCTCTGAAACAATACCTAAGTATCTTTCAGGGGGACGGAAAACTCTTTCCGATCTACGAGGTGGAGGAGGTAGTGTTCTTATTGGCTCAACCTGATTTGGTTCCACTTGGTCCTTAGCTCGTTCTGCTTGTGAGACTTTCTCATCAAGCTTGATCTATTTTCCAATGCCGCTATCTTGAATAAACTATTTTTCAAGAAAGATGGCATGTCGACTCACAATCACATTGTGGTCTTCTGGAATGTAGAAATAGTATCCTAATGACTCTTTAGGATATCCTATGAATCGAGCTCTAAAGGACCTAAACTCTAACTTGTCCGCTTGTTGTCTTTTGACATGAGCCGGACAACCCCAAATTCTGAGATGACTCAGACTTGGTTTCTTACCGTGCCATATCTCATACGGTGTGGTAGGAACGGTTTTAGAGGGAACCCTATTCAGTAGATAAATTGAAGTTAACAATGAGTGTCCCCAAAGAAAATCAGGGAAGGTCTGTGAAGCTCATCATGGATCGAACCATATCTAATAGAGTCCGATTTCTTCGTTCTGAAACTCCATTGAGTTGAGGTATTCCTGGTGGAGTCCATTGAGAGACTATGCCATTATCCTTGAGATAGTCTAGGAATTCCCGACTAAGGTATTCACCTCCTCGATCTGATCGAAGAACCTTAATGGGTTTTTCTGTTTGTTTTTCTACTTCATGTCTGAATTCTTTGAACTTTTCAAAGGCTTCAGACTTGTGTCTCATAAGATACACATACCCATACCTAGACAGATCATCGATAAAGATAATGAAGTAGACAAAATTGCCTCTAGCCGGCACATCAAATGGGCCGCACACATCTGTATGTACTAGGGCAAGGAGATCTGTGGCCCTCTCCCCATGTCCTACAAAAGGGAGTTTAGTCATTTTGCCTTGAAGATAGGATTCACAAGTTGGATATGACTCAGAAGTCAATGGACTCAATAGCCCATTTTTCTCCAATTTGTTGATCCTATCTTCTGCTATATGACCTAATCTCAGGTGCCATAGATATCTGTCGTTTGGACTATCCCTAGGTCGTTTGGCATTCACGTTTTGCTCGATAGTTAGAACAAGGTACATCAATATGTAGCTGATAAAGACCATTAATAAGGAAACCATTTGCAATTTTATTTCTTTCATAAAGAATGTTACAATGGTCCTTAAAGAAGGTGATCACATAACCTTCTTGTGCTAAGCATGAAACAGAAATCAAATTCCTGCTAGCTGCAGGCACAAAATAACAGTCTTTCAAAACTAAGTCTAAACCAGATGGTAATCGAAGAGGGTATGTTCCCACGGCTACTGCAGCAACTCTTGCTCCATTACCAACGCGTAGGATCATGTCTCCATCCCTCAGCCTCCTGCTATCCTCAAGACCCTGCATAGAAGTGCACAGATGAGCACTAGAACCAGAGTCAAGCACCCAACTGGATGCAGAAGAAACCGTAAGGTTAGACTCAATAACGAGCATACCTCCAGAAGGACCTTCCTTCTTGTTCTTCAGGGTGGCCAGGTAAGTAGGGCAGTTCCGCTTCCAATGGCCGTCGCTGTTGCAATGGAAATACTTTCCTTTGACATCGGCCTTCTTCTTCGGCTCTGCCTTCTTCTTCTTTGATCCTTCCACCTTTTGCTTTTTCACAGACTTCTTTTTCTTTCCAGAAGACTTTCTTTTGGAAGAAGTCCGTTCCATAGCAAGAACTGAGCCTTTAGAACCTTTCATAGAAAGCTCAGCGGTAACCAGCATATTCATTAATTCGGCCAAGGAATTCTGAAGTTTATGCATGTGGTAATTCATGATGAATTGCCCATATGCATCAGTCAAGGATTGCAGAATGATATCATTCTGCAGGTCCAAGTCCAACTTCACACCGAGCTTCTCAAGCTCTTCCATGTCCTTGATCATTGTCAGACAGTGATCTTGGACTGACTGCCCATCATGCATCTTAGCCTTAAAAAGTCATTTTGTGACTTGATATTTGGCTGCACGACTCTGTTCACCAAACATCTCCTGCAGGTGAGCCAACATTTGGCGAGCAGTCCCGATATCCTCATGTTGGCGCTGGAGCTCATCAGACATCGAGCCCAACATGTAATATCTGGCCTTATTATCTTCGTCAATCCATTTTTCCAGAGATGCTCTCTGTTCAACAGATGGACGGGCTGGTAATGTGGGAGGGTCCTGGTCCAAAACATGGGTTAACTTCTCGGAACCCAAAACAATTTTGTAGTTCCTGAGCCAATCTTTATAATTGGGTCCGGTCAGTCTATGTGTGTCCAGGATACGTGCCAATGGGTTGGACGCAGACATATTCCTGTAGAGAGTCAAAGATTCTAGTTAGATACTGTAATTTTGACTTGACCAATTTATTTAGGGATTTTATTTTTAAACAAATTAGCTTCTACTATTTTCTCGGATCCCTACACTCCCTCTGTAGAGATGCAAAAATCTTCACGATTAATGATTTCTAGTGGGTGGTGCGGTCTCACCAACTGACTCATCACCTCACCTAACAGTTATTGGTGATGGGTTAGCCAATGAGTGAACAACTCTTGTTCAATGATTCTCTAATCATGGTGCACCCAAACTTGGTCTCTAATTCATGAATCTCACCGTATCCGGAATATTGATCCACTCCTTAGTTAAGTCAGACCCACCATTTGCATAGACTGGGTTCCTAATTGAGTCTCTCATCGTATCCGGAATATTGAGCCCAACTCATCCTCCAGCCCATAGCATCCAATGCCTAATAGACATGGTTGCATCTTCCCGGTGCAACTGAGCCACTGTATCCAGCCGAGAACAATCAACCCCAGGAAGGGCCCGCACATCTACAATGGTGGAAGACCTCAGACTTAATCTTTTCTTAGGGAGAATTGATTCAGGTCTCATTAAACTAGACTTGGCTTAGTCATAACAATTATGACTAACCTAGTGGCATGGGTTAGCTCGGATTATTGACCACCTCAGATCAGAACTGTGTCAACAGATATGGCCAGGTAAGTGAGACCGGTGGAAGGAATATGCCATTAACTCGTACAAGAACGCATTCAGGTCGAGTAGCTTCCAATTAAAAATCAGTCGGTCGTCTATGCCAAACTTACCTTAGACACCAAATTATTGAGCCAGAACCAATTGGGTTAGCCTACAATCCAGACTCTAACCTCTGAGCCTAATTAGGTCTTACTTGATCGTGACTCGATCTTGACCCAGACTTAATCCTATTAGGCTGGTCAATTTAAGCATTGTTGATCCCATCTAACCAACTCTTGATTCGGTTTGATCAACCGCTTAGACCTAATTGAGCTACCCAAGCCCGAACCCAGTATTATGAATATGTCTTAGATCTGAAATTCTCAATTTTAGACCTAATTAATATTCCATAAACTTAATTCTTAATTAAGTAGGGTTCATAAACAAAATATGCACAATAAATCCTAGGGTTTCAGGATCTAGGGTTTTGCAGAAAGTAAGTTTTGGATTTCTGATTAAGGACGAACACGCAGCACCCCTACACATCATAAGAACACCCCATCGAATGGAAAGAGAGGGCCTTTAAACCCTTCTTCGTTCTTATGACCGGACGGCCAAGAGGAACGCCTTAATCAGGAACATTCAATACTACAAAATAATATCAGATCTATATCATATATCTCATATACAAAGTAGATCTAATCATGGCATATTTTGCATACATCTCATGTATCATAATCATGCATATTTTCAGATCTAAATTATCTCATAATAATCTAAAAAATTAGATTTAAATTGATCTAATCAAAATAAATTCTAATCTAGATAATTATGTAGAACTATTCTACAACTAGTCTAGACATGCATCAATCATATCTCATATGATATTCAAAAATTAAATAATTTTTATTTGCTATTTTTTAGATGTTATTATAACACTTATAATATCAGAAAATAGTAAATAAAAAGATCTAAAACATGATTTAATTGGATTAAATCAAAAATATGCAAGAATATTCTATAGAACTATTCTATTCTAGAACTAGTCATGCATATCTTCTAATCTTAGATCCAAATTATTTAATTTTAATTTTTTCTAATTTCAGATCTGATCACATCTCATGTGACATCTAAAATCAATTATTTTCTAATTAAAATAAATTTAAAATCAGATCTAAACAATTTAGAACCATGGCTCTGATACCAGTTGAAGGGAAATCCTGATTTTTCGGTCCAGGTTCGTTCAGATCTGATCAGATCAAGAGATATGTTTCAAAAATTTTTCTCTTAATCCCAATTAGATCTTGATATATTTTATATCTTATTCTTATTATTTTAATAAAATAAAATTAAAAGATAAATTAAATCAAATTTAATTTACCTGATCTGGGTAATCCTATTACCCTGTTGATGATCCTGTTTGCAGCGGAAGGTTCTGGATCTTAGCCATGCAAGTGCCTGGCCTCTACCAGTATCCACTCAGGTTGGATCTAGAGATCCTCTTCTTCTCTATCACGCCTCCAAAAATCAGATCTAGATCTGATCTGGAGGATCTTCAAAACTCTTTTTGAAGATGAGCAGTGGTCCTTTGCAGCAACGCAGCCTTCTTACTTTTGATCGCCTTTCTTTGATCTGAATCGCACCAACCAAGGTCCAAAACTCCTTTTGGACATGGAGAGCAAGGGGAGAAGGTGGTTTGGCATGGAGAGGGAGGGGAGAGGCAGCCTTGGGGCATAGAGAAACTATAATCTCATCATATGTCTAATCTGAGTTGGGTATAGGGTCTTATTTATAGACTAGCTGTGATCCAACTCCTCTTCTTCCCAACCAATCACAACCCTTTGTGAAATCAGATCTAAATCTGATTGGTGGGAATAGAGTCCCCTGGATTCCTCCTTAGAGGGTGCCTAAGACCAGTCAAAGTTGGTTCTTAGAAGAACTCTAATTGGAATCCAAAAAGGAGATGGAGTCCTTGTCCAACAAGGACTCCTAGGCGCCTCCAACTTGGGCACACGCCTAGGGTGGCATGCGCCCTTCTCTTTGCCAGGTTCTGGCAGGGGGACAGGCCCCCACCAGCTCTCCAATAGGTGCATGACATGTGGTCAAAAGTCAAAGTATCAATGGTCAACGTTTGACCAGTCAAAGGTAGACTTTTGACCAAAGTCAAAGAACAAGAAATGGCAGGTGACCAAAAATGGCAGGTAGTGTCTTACAAATAAGACAACTTTTTCTGACTTGGACAACCTCCTGTCAGACCATATGAAGGCCTCTGTTTGAGCACAAACTCCTTTGGCTCAGACAGGACAACTTATTTATGATAGCAAAAGAAGAACGTTAGGTTCAATTGAGTGCTAGCACGATTTCCTTGAACCTAATTGAATCTCATTCAGATCAATTGAACTAGATCAGTTCAATTGATGATCACCAGATTCAAACCCTTATTTGTGTGACCCAGTTAGGTTCAGTTCTATATGGTAATGGGATATGTCATGATCTCTATCATCGACATCATCGAAACTCCTTTCGATGGATCAGAACTCTTCTGATTCGAACAGCTAGAATGATCGATCATCTAAATCATTCTAATTGCTCCCAAAATCCACCAGTGACACCTAGCAGTATATGGTGGCAACCCATCAGAGCTGAATGCGAACCTCTTGGTGCAGCTACCTGTGTGATTCTAAGTTCTTCTATCTTGAGCCCCGATCAGATTAGGGTTTAGGTGAACTCGTCAAACCCTAGTCTCTGTCATATGATGTAATCATTCGATTCGAGTCCAATGTGAAAATCTAAATAGAAAACTCTTTCTATTATTTCACTCTGCCATGGCCATGGGCTTCTGGACTTGATTCTCATGATTATCATAGGGCTGCTCCTCTACCACCGAGGTAGATAGATTCCATCTTGATGCCATCCAGTTCCTACAATGAACATGTCATAGCCAACATACACCTCAGGGTTCCATATGGCTAGGAGACCGAGTAATGGTGTAGTCAAACTATAACACCCTCAAGGTGAACTGCCGATGCACCTCAGGTCAAAGAATCAGATACACTACTGCAGCATCGAGTCAGTCATTGATGAGAAGGTAGACTCCCTAATGACTACTCGAGGTGGTCACGCTCAGTGCCCTCGTTCTCTAACGAGTATCTATACTCTCACTTCGGTGTCTCCACATCGTATACTCAAGACTCATCTACTAAAGAAAAGCGATTGTACACCAACCTTCCAGATCAATCACCATCCTCGTGATGATCCTATGGTCCGGAGCAATTTATGAGTTAACAATAATTATTCATGTCTTAAATTTTTAACTCTTGAAAATATGAATTATCGTTACCATTAACTCAAAGGATGTATCACAGACACTAAATACACATATGTGATAAAAAATAACCCATTTATTGCTTTTAGATAAAATTATAATTTTGCCCCCAGAAGTGTATTACAAGTGTAAGCCAATTCTGGCTTCTAGGGCACATATATCTAACAATGGTTCAATCACTAAGCCACTTCTGGTAAGTGTCTCTGACTGTTCCACGTGCATTGGAAGCTAGCCCCTTAGGTGCTAGATCTATCAACATATACAAGATCCATTCGTGCTTCAGGACTATCTTCAATTTTTGGTACCAGTACCGAAGTTGGATTCCACCAACTTATCATTATCTAACAATGATCAGAGAGATAGAAAAGTGGCCCTATCTACACAAAGTAAAATCAAAATCTAATTACTAATTGATTCATAAAATCTAAAGATTTGGACTTTAATCAAAAGATTCTTTCACTATTTTATTCGAATTTGTAGCCTCTACCTTCAATTTGAGGAATTATCCTAATTTCTTATTGGATACTAGAATCCACATAAACTACATACAAGCCCAACTTTGGTTAGTTAATCCATGTACATCTAAGGATAGGTTCATAATCAATTATTTTTCTAAATAATTTCTAGTAATTTAATTTTTATCCCAGTCCCTAATCAATAGGCTTTAGCCTCCACTGAAAATGTCTACTTAGATCTAACCATTAACATGACCATACTTGGTCCATCTAACCAATGAATAATTAAGCCCAACTTTGGTTGATCAACCTAACCACCATTTAATAAGACATGGTCAAGAGATCATATCATGAATGATAATTTCATTAGCCGATAAGCACCAAGCCTTTGGGCCTCTAATGATTATCCAACTGATGGATCCATTATCATCCACTTAATGGAAGGATATGATCTAGTTATCATCATAACTATTCTATTTTAAGAACCTAATAATTTTGGAGAATTTAATTGATTTAATTTTAGAAGAGAGAAGGTCAGATGAACCAGCTTCTCATGATTCTTCCACTAGCTTCATCAACTCAGCTTAAGGAAGACCATTAATAGACTTGTCTAGGAGCACCTAAATCAGTCACACTAATTTACCTAGCTGACATGGGTCAATTCGAACTGTCAAGTGATCTGATCAAAATATAATCTCACCAAGAAGGCTAGGTAAGTGAGATCGGTGGGAGGGTCTACCAAAGCTTGTCTTAGATACCATCAAAAGTGGTTAGGTAAGCGAGCTACCAATTAAAGATCACCAGTCTAGAATGTCAGACTTATCTTAGATACCAACTAATTTAAATAGTCTCGATAAGATCAACCTAATAGTTCATGCTAGACCACGTAGTCATGAATCAAGTCCATCTTGGGTCTCATTAAAGACATGGACTTGACTAACCATAACTATTGTAATTGATCTAGAGAATCCTTAATCTAATTTAAGACAATAATTGATTAGATTTAGACAATTAAGTCCATTCTTTAATCTAACCTTAGATCTTACCCAATTAATGGACCTATTTTCTACTAATCCATTAACCCAATATGTTATGATTTGTGTCTTAGGATCTTCAATTCATAATCCTAGATCCTAATCAAATAACTTCTTAATTCTTAATTAAGTTTTGGGCTGAGGGTTGGGATTCGACTTTTCAAAAATAATTTTTATATTTATAAAATATTTTTATAATATGATTCTACCAATCAAGTTGCATGTTTGATTCATAATCAATATGCAAATAAGACTTACATGAAACTACTTTAGATCTAATCTAAACAGGTTCATATAATTGAAATCATTTCAATTCCAATCAATCATAAATTATCTTAGATCAAATTTAATATATTTATAATGATTAAAAATTAAATTAAAATATTTTTAATTAGATCATAAAATTTTTTAGATTTAATTTAAAATTTTATTATCAAAATTTTAGATCAGTACATACTAGGACAACCTCTCCATTATAAGGGATAAGTCTTACAATAGGACAACCTTATAATCAGTCCATGCAATCTAAAATTATTTATTTTTAGATTTAAATTTTTTTTAAATATAATAAATTATAAATAAAATTAAATTATATTTAATAAATTTATGATTAGTAATAGATCTACACAAACTAGGATAACCTCTCCACTATAAGGGATAAACCTTACAGCAAGAAAACCTTGTATTAGTTCGTGTGATCAATTTTTTTTTTTTAATTTTAAATTTAATTATTAGATTATAAATTAGATCTAATCTAAAAATAATCTAAGCATGTATCATTAATCATGTAATAATGAACCATAGCTCTGATACCAATTGAAGGAACCAGATCTAAGGTTTCAGGGTTAGATCTTGAAACTTTTTCAGATCTAAGCAGCGGAAGATAAGAATTAATCAAATTAATTTATAAAATACTAAAGAAGACCCTAGTTCTAGGATTCTATTATATGATTAAAGAATATTATTAAATCAAAAATTAAAGAAAATCATTAGAAGAGAATATGTTGATCATATCAACATAGATCTATACTAGATCTAATATAGGTATGTAATAAGGGATCAGATCTTTATTATCTTTGCAAGTTAGACTTTCTAACTTGCTAATCTAGGCTTGAGAATATTTCCTAGAGCCACACATGCATCCGACCTCTAAAGGATGTCCACACGAGTCCACAAACACTGATCAGAAGTTCGATGCCCAAAAATCAGCACAGTATGCTAGCACTATGCTGATCCTTCTTCGATGATCAATCTAAATATTTCTTCTTCAAGATTTAGACTCTCTAATTTTTTAGAAAGAAGAAAAGAGATTTTTAACCTAAGACACCTTTCAGAAAAATCTCTAAGGAGGAGGAAAAGGGAAGAAGAAAACAACCCTAGAAGAAGACCCTCTTCTTCTTCTTTGCTCTCTCACCTAGACATCTTGATTGGTGTCTTTACAATTCTCATGCCCAAAGAATTTTTCTCCTAGGTTCTCTATGCCCAAAACCCTCTCTCTAATCTTTGGAATCACTGAATAAATCAGGCCAAAATTCCCCTTAAATAGAGGGATATGAAGGAGTCCTTGTCTAGGTGAAATACCCATACAAGGAATGTCCTATTAAGGCAACATATGGGGCGCCCAAGTGTTAGGCGTCCCCTCCTTTCTTTTTGGCCATGGACCACCTGCATTGGGCACACAAAACCTTTCATTGTCACCATGGAAATCAGAAGAAATCAGTGAGAGGGGGTGGCATAAGGCAAGGAGTCCAAGTTTTCTAAAATTCTATCCAATAGAATTTGAAACTTGGAAACAACCAACCAACTTTGACTTAGTCCAAAACCATTCCATATAAGAAAGAGAGGGAGAGAGGGGGTGTGCATGAAGATCATGGAGAAAGGATTCTCCATGCACAAAACCAAGAGAAGGGGCATGGGGTGGGCATGGGATATCGGTGGTGCAAGGAGAGAAATCCTAGTCTTACTAGGATTTCAAATTTGACTTGGTCAAATATGGTTTCTCAAACCAAATTAAAGTAGAAATAATTAAACCCAATTAGAATAGGTCTTAATTAAATTAAGAATATAATTAAATTAGATTAAATTAAATTTAAATTTAATTTAATTTCTAATCAAATTAGAGATTGAGTTGACATAAGTCCTAATTGAACTAGGACTTGTTCTTTCTTGCAAGTGGCTCATCCAATAAATCAATTGACTTAATTCAATCAAGCCCAAATCAAATCTAATTAAATAATATTTAATTAAACTTAATCTCAGTCCTCTGGCTTAATCAAATTAAGTCAATTAGTAATCCAATTGCTAATCGATGCTCCTACAACACTTATACTAGGTTAAACATAAATTGTATTGATCGTTTAATCCTAGAATGATTCTTAATCGTCGATCAATCTCCAATCAGATTGAGAACTCTTATGTGTGTGACCCCATAGGTTCGAACTTAAGTTGGTAGCATAAAAATAAATTCTTATACCAATCAAAGTAACCATCTAGCAATGGTACCCAATGGCCAAATAGGTCGAATGTATAGAACAACATCCTTAGAATCCATATGGATATAGTTCTCATATAATTCATCTCCTTGACCAAAATGCTTGTAGAACACCTCAAAGTTTAATTGTCAACCCTGATTAGGCTATCCACATAGTGTTTCAAAATATTAAATCTATCTCATGGATTATCCTGGCCAAAGTTTTGCTATATTGAAAAATAGTTCTTGAGGATAAAATGGTCTCTGCTGAAATTCTTGCCCAAAATCCTTGGTTGCCGACCTCCTTCCTATTGAGATTCATCGATCTCCTTAGGGATGAGTTCATGCTGTGGAACCTCTCAAAATGAATAATAAGATTAAGGCCCAGATGAACTCTACCAGTCACGCTCCTTCCAGACGAACTTCTTTCAAACGAACTTCACCAGTCATGCTTTTTCTAGATGAACTCTTTCTGAATGAACTCCTTCCAGACAAACTCCATCAGTCGCGCTCCTTCTGAATGAACTCCTTCTGGACAAACTCCTTTTAGATGAACTTTGTCGATCAAGCTCCTTCCAGATGAACTCCATCAGGATGAACTCCATCCAGACGAACTCCACTCAATCGCCAGACAAACTTCCTTCGATCGACCTCCTCCTAGTTGCCTAGAAGGACCTCGTCGTCCACTTAAATTCAGCTACCAACTCAATGCGAACCAACATATGTGTAGACAACCCCAAAAGAGTTTGAAATCCTCTGGAGCTATTGCGACTTGAAGCTCTTCGCCATCAGTGCCTACCTCATCCAAACTTCGACTATTAACCCCCAACATACTGGCATGTCATGACAACAGACACCATTCTCGATTGGCAGGTCACGATAATGAGCACCATCCTCCATAATAAACTCCACATGACCTAAGCGGCCCACTACCTGATGATTACAACTGTCCCTATCAGTTTGTTACATGCTCCGTCTATAAAAAAAATCCTCCAGACATATTTTTCCTAGACTCTCTTCTCCTTTTCATTACTCTACTTCTTTATTTTTCTGAGCACTCCATTCCAGTTGGCCAAAAAATTAACTTTAGCATCAGAGGGTCCTGTCGGAGCCATCCACCTCCAGTTTGGACTTTATTTTTTAGGTCTCATTGATGGCCTCATCTTCTCCACTTCAGCCATCTCCGGCATCCTCATGGATTTTTGCACCAACAAGATTGGCGCTAGAGAAAGGGACTCTGAGCCCTTGTTCTAAAAGAAGTGCCCAGTCGATCTTACTTATCTTCTTTTTTCTCTTAATTTCTCGAATGTACTCCTATTTGATCTCTTTTTGCTTCAAAGAATGCCTCCAAAAATGATGACCACCTAGTGGTCTACTACTTCTATCATCAGATCTGAGCCAGATCCATCCATTCTGGCTCCATCATCAACTCTCCAACCTCCTCCACTGACAGCCATGGTAGATCCAGAGCAGTTCAACCTACTAATGTAGCAGGTTTGAGGCCTCACCAAGATGGTGCAGGCCATACAGTAGCCTTCGACAGTGGCTCGACTAGAAAACCCCGGATGGAAGCTTTAGGAGCCAGCATCAAAAAGGATAACCTGGGTCAACAGACCCATCATCTCTGGAAAGGAGAAGCAGAGAGCAGGAAGCCTCTATTATGATCGTGATACTTGTCCAAAGGAGACTTTCTCCATCTATAGTTGGTAATCTCCAAAAATCCACGATCGAGATGATACTCTTGATCAGAAGCTTCAAGACATGAATCGATAGATTGAAGAGCTCCATCATGCCACTCCGGCTCACTATGATGATATCTATATTGATCCTCCTTAATATGTCAATATTATGCAAGAACCTATCCCATCAAACTTCAAGCTCTTCCAATTTAAGACCTATGATCGGACTTCTAATCTGATCGACCATCTGGAGGCCTTCTGGATGATGATGCTGCTTCATGATGCGCCGAATGCCATCCTATGTCGAGCTTTTCCATCTACCTTGAAGGAAGCAGCAAGAAACTAGTACTCAAGCCTTAAGTCGAGTACAATCTTCTCTTTTGATCAAATGAGCCATTAGTTTGTGGCTCATTTTATAAGCAGTCGACATTCAAGATGAGATTTGGATTTTCTCATCAACATAAAGAAAAAGAAGGGAGAGTCAATCCGAGCTTACATCAGCCATTTTAATGCTACTATGTTGGAGGTCCGAAACCTAAACCAATCTGTAGCTATGACTGCACTAAAGGATGGCCTTCAGAAAAATGATCTTATATCTTTCATGGAGAGAAAGTATCCTAGGAATTTTGCTGATATGCTAGCTCGGACTGAAGGTTTTGACTAGGAGGAAAAAGCCTTCAAATTGAAGGACAATGAGACCATAAGAGAGTGGTAAATGGGTGAACCCAACCGACCCGCACCTAAAAAAAAGTTGAATGAAGCTCGGCTGCACTCCCGAAATCCTCCCATCGAGCGCAGACAAGCTCGAGCTCGTCGATAGGAAAACTCGGATCGAAGGACCCGACAAAACTCTCCTTTCAAAAGATTCAATAACTATGCTCTCTTAAATGCCTCAAAGATGTAAGTGCTGATGGATATAAGAGAGCAGCTAGCAGAGCTCGAAAAGATGCGAACTCACTCGGCCAAGCACAATCCCAACAAGTACTACCTTTATCATTATGACCATGGTCAAGATACTAAAGAATACATCCAGCTTTAGGACAAGATTGAAGCATTATTTAGGAGAGATCGGCTAGATCGATTCATCAGGTACCAACTAGAGAGGAGAGAAGATCATTTGAGAGCCCTGCCACAACCTGAACCACCTTGATGGGAGGAGCCCCAAGGAGATCGGCCCCCTCTTGAAGTCATCAACACTATCATCGGAGGACATCGGCATGAGAAAGCCAACGAATCAATAGAGTCAGCAAAGAAATAACAGACTAAGGAGCCCATCACCTTCGCTAAAGAAGATGCCCAGAGAGTTCAGCTTCTGCATAATAACGTAGTTATAGTTACTTTGAATATTGCTAGTTATGATGTACGTCGAGTTTTAATTGATAATGGAAGCTCTGCTGATATCTTATTTTATGATGCTTTTTCCAAAATATCCATATCTGATGATAGGATGGACCTAATGAATCCCCTGTTGGTAGGATTCATAGGTGATGCAATGCCGATAGAAGGGATAATAATGTTGCCTATGGCAGTCGATCGATATCCAAAACAATCTATGGCACAAGTTGATTTCTTGGTAGTTAAAGCCCCTTCTACGTACAATGCAATCCTTAGCCGACCTGGGTTGAATGCACTTTGGGCTATAGTTTCTACTTGTTGGAATCTTGCGCCTTAAGATTCGATCGATAATAAGCCAAGAACGATATTTAGAAGCCATAAGAAAAGGATCAGCTAATCCAATCGGGCTAGCTCAAATATGTAGTCGAGCTGGCTTGAGATGAGATCGAGCTGGCTCAAGGTGGATCCATGCCAGCTCTCTCAGACGAATAGAAAGCTATGCTCGGATGAGATGCAGTTGAGTCAGCCCGACTATGGATCGAGTTGGCTCGATGGAGGTGAATAGCATAGATGAACAGCATGCACGGGCATGTGTGTGGATGTCTTTTCATGGGGTCTACAATCCCTAACTTATGGATAAAGTCTAGTCACAAGGTCTATGGAGTTGTTATACTATCTAGCGGCCAGGAGAGCATGTGAGAGTTGATCAGATGGCTATTGGATTGATCAAGGCTTATAAGAAAACCAGACAACCTAAGAAGAAAGGAGTCTTAGGAAAACCTCTTAGGTGGCATAGAGATAAGATAGGGAGCACTAGAATGCTGCAATAGTGCCTCCCTAGAGCCACGGAGGGCTAAGAGAGGCTCGATAATGCAGCAACTAAGGAGAGTATCTCAGCATAGTGTGCTAGGGGCTTCTCAAGGACATCAAGCACCAGGTCTCAGGAAGAGCCAGGGGTCTCAGGAAGTACTAGGAGCATCAAGGAAGCCGAGAGTATTCTGAAATGGTGGGATTGCCTAGGGATAGAGGCTGGGGCTTGATGTAGAGGCTAAGAAGATAATAAAGTGTCCAAGGATGTCGAGGATCGTGGACTGGTAGTTCTATGAGGGGGGTCTTTTTGGGATTACTTTGAAAGCATTGTATGGGTTAGTGCTTCTGGATCTTGAGAGAGAGTTGGTGAGTTGAGATTGTATCTCCTCTATTATTCTTTCTCGGTAGTGAAGCACTGCATGTCCCATGGATGTACGCACTTGAGCCAAACCACGAATATGATTGTGTTCGTTTGTCTTCTTCTATCTTTCCATAGCAACAGGTGGTGCCATATCTCCTACAGATGATCTTGGGTAGGTGATCCATGTTTCGTAGTTGTGGATCTACCCTAACACTACTTATTATCTAAAGATGAAGTTCCCAACCAAGCATGGAGTTGGGGAGGTCAGATGAGATCAGGTGCTAGCTCGGCAATATTACAATACAGCCTTGCTGGGAGGAGACAAACAAATCTTTGTTCGGTGGATGGACTTGACGCTCGTGATGATCTTTCTGAAGAAAAAGGAGAACCCATCGATGATCTTGAGGAGATCTCTCTGAATGATGGAAATAAAAAACATACTGTGAAGATCGGCTTGAGCCTAAAAGGAGAGGATAGAAAGCAGATTGTCACCTTCTTGCAAAAGAATTTTGATGTCTTCGCTTGGATGCCTACAGATATGCCTAGAATCGATGTAAAAGTTATGGAGCACTGTCTAGGCATAGATCTTAAGGGACAACTAGTGAAGCAAAAGAAATACAATTTTGCATCGAAAAGGTAGAAGACGATAATGGACGAAGTCGATAAACTCTTCAAGGTAGGATTCATTCGAGAAGTGCTTTACCTAGACTGGATTGTAAATATTGTCATAGTCAAAAAGGCTAATGGCAAGTAGAGGACATGCATAGACTTCATGGATTTGAATGCAGTCTGCCCAAAAGATAGCGACCCTCTACCCAAGATCGACCAACTGGTGGATGTGACTTTGGGTCACGAGCTCCTCACCTTCATGGATGCCTTCTCCGATTATAATCAAATCTAGATGGCACCAGAAGATGAGGAGAAGACTACTTTTATTACTAACCATGGTCTTTATTGTTACAAGGTCATGCCATTTGGGCTTAAAAATATAGGTGCAACATACCAATGCCTGGTGAATAAAATTTTTAAGAAGCAGATCGACCGCAACATGGAGATCTATGTAGATGATATGCTGGTCGAGCCGATCTTCACCAAATCACATCACCGACCTTGAGGAGACCTTCAGTATCCTCCAAAAGTATGAGATAAAGCTGAATCCTACAAAATGCAATTTCAAAGTAACCTCAGAAAAGTTCTTAGGATTCATGGTATCAAGTCATGGCATCGAGGCTAACTCAGAGAAAATCAGAGCCATCCAAAAAATGACTATCCTAAAAATAATAAAGAAAGTCCAATGCCTCACAGGCAAGGTGGCAGCTCTAAATCACTTCGTGTCAAGATTGGTGGAATGCTGCTTGCCCTTCTTTTAGGTACTCAAGTGATCGAAGAACTTCAGTTGGACTCTCGACTGCCAACGAACCCTTGAAGAATTGAAAAGTTATCTCAGCTCACCCCCACTGCTCACCAAATCTAAACCTAGGAAAGAATTGTTCCTGTATCTCGCTATGTCTCCTTTAGCTATTAGAGCCGTACTGATCAGAGAATAAGCAAAAATTTAAAAGCTGATCTACTACATAAGTAGAGTCTTGAAGGATGTGGAGATAAGGTATATCAAATTAGAAAAACTAACTTATGCCTTATTGGTTACAGTCAGGAAGCTCCGACCTTACTTTCAGGGGCATACTTCACTCTCCTCACCGATCAACCCATCAAGATGATTCTTCACCAACCCAATACTTCTGATAGAATGGTAAAGTGGATGACTGAGTTGATTGAATTTAACATCCACTTTCAACCTTGGCCATCTATTAAAGCCCAAATATTGGTCAATTTCATAGTAGAGTACACTATTCTGGAGGAGATTGAACCAAAGCATCAATAAGCCTTTATCCCTAGCTGCCCAGAAGAGAAGGCTGATCTTCCTGAAAACTTCTGGGCATTTTATGTGGATGGTTCAACCAATACTTTTGGGCAGGTGTGGGCTTGATTCTCATCAATCCAGAGAGTGTTGTGCTGGAGTACATGTTGTGCTTTAACTTCCCCACCACTAACAATGGGGTGGAGTATGAAGCCCTACTTATAGAACTAAGAATAGACAAAGAGCTAGAAGTGCAACATTTGAAGGCCTACAGTGACTCACAGCTAGTGGTGGGATAAGTTAATAACTCCTTTGAAGCCCGAAAGGAAAGTATAAAAAAGTACTTGGAGAAGGTGCAGAGCTTAAGTTTGATCTTTGACAATTTTGACATTCAGCAGATCCCTAGGATGGAGAATATCAGAGTCGACCTCTTCTCTAAGCTAGCCACCTTAGCCCCAAACAAGCTACTAAAAGAAGTCCTTTTTTAGATCCTACAATGCCTAAGTTCAAAAGAGTCTCAGACGATAATGAAAATCAATCATGAGTCTAGCTAGATTGACCCATTGGTAGCATATCTCAGGGAAGGAACTCTTTCCAGAGATCATAATGAAGCTTGGAAGTTAAGAAATCAAGCATTTTGCTACATTTTGTATGAAAATAGGTTGTATAAGAGGTCATACTCATTGTCACTCCTCAAGTGTCTCCGACCTTTAGAAGCTAGCTATGCCTTAAGAAAAGTTCATGAGAGGATTTGCAGAAATCATCTAAGAGCGAGATTCCTATTATACCAGTTACTCTGTCAGGGATACTATTGGCCGACAATGTATCAAGATGCGGTGGATTATGTGAAAAGTGTGATAGGTGTCAAAGAAATGGAAATATTTAGAGACAGTCGGCTTCACAGCTCACACCGTTAAGTGCCCCCTAATCGTTTGCACAGTGGGGGATAGACATACTTGGACCTTTCTCCATGGCATCTGGGCGGTGAAAGTTTCTACTAGTGGTAGTGGATTACTTCACTAAGTGGGTCGAGGCCAAACCTCTAGAAAAAATCACTGAAGCTAAAGTGCAGGACTTCATCTGAAAGTCAATTGTTTGCAGGTTTAGTCTACCTTGGATGTTGATCACCGATAATGGGCATCAGTTTGTAGGTGCGAAGTTCACTAAGTTCTATGAAGATCTGAATATATCTCACCACTTCACATCAGTGGCTCATCCACAAGCGAATGGTGAGGCAGAAGTGACTAATAGAACTTTGCTTTAATAGATAAAGGCCAGGCTTGAAAGAGCAAAGAAAACCTAGGTAGATGAACTTTATCATGTGCTCTGGGCTTACTGAACTACTCCAAGATTACCCACTGGAGAAACACCCTTTGTGTTGGCTTTCGAGGTGAGGCGGTTATCCTGATCGAACTTGAACTCCTCTCCGTATGAGTAGAAACCTTCAATGAATAAGACAATTTGCAGGACCTCAGGGCTAACCTTGATCTATCGAAAGAAAAGAGGGAGAAGGCCCAGATCCAAATGGTAGCTTATAGGCAAAGGATAGCCCGCTACTACAATTCGAGGGTCAGAAGCAAAACCTTTAGAATAGGAGATCTCGTACTTCGACAAGCAGACATTTCACAGCCCCAAAATTAGGAAAAGCTCATCCCAAACTGGGAAGGTCCTTATAAGGTGGTGAAAATCGTCCGACCAGAAACATATTATCTAAAGGATCTTGGAGGATCTATGCTTCCATGGCCTTGGAATTCGAAAAATCTATGAATGTACTATCAGTAATTCAACTCCAACAAAATCTTTTTATTTTGATATTTTTGTTTCTTGGCATAAAATCATGTGATGACAGAAAATGATCCGATCAAACTTCATTAATAAACAAAGCAGAAGATCTCTGATTATTTAAGACAAGAGAAGGAAAGAGGCCCTTTCAATGGCCCTTTTGTGCCCCTATACCTTCATTAGGGATAGAAGGAGAACCTCATCCTAACAAAGTAAGGCCATCCCCATCAGAAATAGTAGGAGAACCTCATCCTGATAAGAGAACAAAAAATGTCAACCATGTCAAGAACAGGAGGAAGACCTTGTCCTGACATGGCTGATGAAGATCTCTGATTATCTAAGATAGGAGGAGGAAAGAGATCCTTTCAATGGCCCTTTTGTGCCCCTATACCTTCATTAGGGATAAGAGGAGGACCTTGTCCAAACAAAGGAAGGCTACCCCATCAGGAACAAGAGGAGAATCTTATCCTTACAGGAGGATAAAAAAGGCAAACCATATCAAAAACAGAAGGAAGACCTCATCCTGACATGGGTGACAAAGACCTCCGATTATTTAAGACAGAAGGAGGGGAGAGACCCTTTCAATGATCCTTATGTACCCCTATGCCTTTGTTAGGGACAGAAGAAGGACCTCATCCTAACGAAGGAAGGCCAACCCCATCAAAAATTGGAGGAGAACCTCATCTTGATAAGGGGATAAAAAAAGGTCAACCATGTCAAGAACAGGAGGAAGACTTCATCCTGACATGGGTGATGAAGATCTCTAATTATTTAAGACAGGAGGAGAGGAGAGGTCCTTTCAATAGATCTTTTATGCTCCAATACCATTGTTAGGGATAGGAGGAGGACCTCATCCTAACAAAGAAAGGCCAACCCCATCAGGAACAGAAGGAGAATCTCATCCTGACAGGAGGATAAAAAAGGCCAACCATATCAGGAACTGGAGAAGAACCTCATCCAGACATGGATAATGAAGACCCCCAATTATGTGAGATAAGAGAAAATCGAAGAAAATGAAGAGGTGAACAAACATTGAACCTAAGCAAAATAAAAGGATGATTGAAGAAATTATAGCTTCATTAAAGATAAGGTTGATTACAAGATAAGGGTCTACAAGATCGATTACAAAAAAAAAAGGAAAACTAAAGTTCTAAGAAGGATCAGGTTCTTCAAACTTTAGACTGCTAGCGATCACCAGGGATTTCTTTAGGCTAACGATCTCCTCCTTGAGCTCTTTTCTCCTTATCAAGTTATCATGGAACATCCTGTCAGCCATCCAGTAGTTTTCTTCTGATGCCTGTAGTCTCTTTCTTAAGACCACTGATTCAACTTCAGCATTCTTGATGGCCTGCTATTTGCAAATCAACTGAAGCTTTAGTTGTTGAACTTTGGCCTTCTCCACCCTGACCGACTCCAAGAGTTTGCCCGTGATCCTTTTTAGAGAGGCGATCTCCTTTGACTTTCTACTGATGCCAGATTGATAACTATCGATGAGCTACTGCTGAAGCTGGATCACCTCGCTATTAGTAGCATGGAGCTTCTGCTCCAACGAGGACATCCTTCAGCACCAACCCAACTGATAGGTCTCATAAGCAAGCTTGGCATCGTGCAATTGCTTCTGGAGGGCAGAAAATCTCTATGACCAATTTCATTCAGACCGAGCCTTGTCGGAAGACCATGGCGAACTCCCCTCCAACAAGTAAATTTTCTCTTTTGCTGCCTTGAGTTCAGTTTCGAGGGAGCCGACCTTCACCATTAATGCCTAAGACTTATCACTGGCACTTTTTCTAAGCTCAGCCAACTTCCTCTCAAAGTTATCCTTCTTAATGTTGAAGCTCATGGAGTCTTTCATGTGCAACTTGCAAAGGTGAGTGACTTCAATCATCACCTCTAAAGCATTTTTTTTCTAGACCTCCAGAGCTCATCTTCCATCTTCTTCAACTTCTTCTTTAGGCGATGGATTTTCCTCTTCAAACCCTTCACTATAGGTCTTAGAGGGATACCTTCAAATGGTGGTTTGGCATCGGTTGGGGATGATTGATCCTAACTTTGGTCATTAGGAGGATTCTGAATAACATTCACGATAGCACAAGTATAAGAAGATGGAAACTCATTTTATTTCTTAAAATATTTGAATATACATTAAAAAGAAAAAAAGAGAGAGTATAATTATTTGAAATTCTAGACCTCAGAAGGAATAGCAGTGGATGAGGTCTGGGCATTTTTTGCTACCTCTAGCTCCGATGCAGGTTCGGGCGTGTCGGTGACAAGTCCAGAGGGCTCGAGGATGACTTCAGCAGGCGAAGGGTCTATCGCGGTAGTGGATGGCCCTGCCTCTTCATCAGGGACCTCCCCATATAAGAAGCTGAGATCAAATTCAGAAAACTTGATGGCCACTCGATCCTCATAAAGTTCGTATCCCTTCTGAAAGGCTTCCTAGCCGAAGGCGACGTTCAGGTCCCTTATTTCAGAGGAGACCTTGAACTTCTCTACTTCCTGGATCTTCACTTTCAACATCTGCTTTGAGGCTTGATCCTTTAGCTCACCAACCTTAGCCTCAGCCTTCTTCTTTCTCTCCTCCTCCAGGACCAAAGTGGCCTACAACCCTACCGAGGTGAGCTCCACCTTTTTGAGCATCTCCCACAGACCCTCGACTTTGACCACCTTCTACTTCGAGAGATGGTCAGCCTCAGCGACCTTCTCCCAAAGGAAATCAACTTCGGGTTCGAGGTCCTCCTGGGCCTCCAATGCCTCCAACCTCAGCCGATTCGCCATTTTGATGTGTACAAATATTTAGTGATCTAACTATAGTAAATAGACTATGTTATACATGCAAAAAAAAATGGCAGGATGACTACCTTGAGGAAAGTCCCACAAGAATTCCAGATAAGCTACATGTGGTCAAGGTTGGCCATCTGGTCTACCACCTTGGGTAGGGCAAATTTATGAGTTAGATCCCAAACGAGATCTAGATCATTGAAGGGGTCTTCTCTTGGACTGTCACCATCATTGCTGGACCTACCAGGGCACGCCTTGCGATGCACCTTCATGATGATCCTTTTACCATTCTTCCTCTCCCCCTCTTCCCCTCCAACAGGAGGTTGCAAAGCTGGGTCCTCGACTGGAGGACTCATGGTTGATGGAGGCACGGAGCCATTGGAAGTGGTGACAATCCTGGCTATGGGGATGACCTCGATGGTGACAGTGACCTCGATGGCAGTGGCAACATCGACAGGTGCAGTAGAGCTGGGGGTGCTCACCCTGGCCTTCTTGGCAGTTGGCTCATTGGATGCAGGATCTATTTTTTTGCGAGCCCAGAGCCCCTTTGAAAGCATTTCAACTGCCTTAGTGTCCATCTCTGCCATAAAGAAAAAAGCATAGTTACAAAAGAAGAAAGGAAAAGAAGAAAAAGAAGATGACTCACCGACTTCAGCCATGCACCTACTGATTTCTAAGGACTAAGGCCGAGGTTGAATAGGATCTATTCTTTTATTAGCTCGGATATCAGAGGAGTTCGACAACCTTTGATTATGGTTATCGACTCTTGGTCCGCTTTCTCTAGCCCTAGAGCTCGGCAGATGGAATCCCTTAGATATCCCCAAGATGAGAGTCCTAAGTGCAGAGTCGGATAGGAAATAAAGATAAACTTTTCTTTTTAATTATGGATGGAGGAGGAGGCACCCTTAAGCAACCCCTTCTTTCCAAATTGGAGGGAACAAACCACTAATCTTTGGTAGTAGGGTGATGCTTGAAGATGAAGAAGGTTCGAAAAAGAGAAGTAGTGGGCTGGACCCCGATGGATATACAAAGTGCAAGGAACCCTATAGTGAACCTAAAGGAGTTCGAAACTATCGAAGCCAGAGAGATATTTAAAAAATGAAAAAGGGCTACAACAAAGTCAAAAAGAAAAAGTCTTAAGTCAATACGGAAGGCCTCTAGGTACAAGCAGAACCGACCTGAAGGAGTGCAAGCCCGACCACTCAAATTAGGAAGTTCCAGCTCGTACTTAACAGGCACCCCGAATTGGATCCTAAGTAGTGACAGATCCTCGACGGTCAAAGAATAGGGAATGGACTTCGATTTAAAGTCCGACCAAGATGCTGTCCTGGGCCCAGTTTTCATTCTAACCTCGAGGTTATTAGGGTTTGGGTCAACCAAACTCCTAGAACTGCTAGACCAGGAAACCTCAGATGATATTTAGATCAAACTAAATCAAATAAAATTCCTGAAAAAGAACTCAGAAAAAGGGATGGTGGAAGGCCAAAAATGAAGAACAACAATGTCCACCCAGGAAAACTTGAAGAAGCTCGAAGAATGCAAGAAAACTAAAAGTCAAGAGGATAGGAATGAAAGACTGACCTTGGAAAACATGGAAAGAAGATCGGAAGGATTAAACAGGGTCGACAAAGATGCCGGCAGTTGGAAGAATCGCAGAAGGAGCAGGAGCAACAAGAACAGGACACTCGGAGATGATGGAAAATAGAGAAAGGAGAAGAAGCAGAAGCCCAAGCAAAAGAATGAAACTGTAGGTGAAGGAGGGGGAGTTTAAATAGAAAATCAGAGCCCTAGAGGAAGTTATGATTGTGGAACTCCTTCAGTTAATCCCAACCATCCACATGTCCCTCTCGCACCTGCCGTCTGGCGAAGCAATAACTGCACCATACATGGAGCTCCACACCAGATGAGTTTTTGAAAGACTCCATCCATCCAGGTCATTCAACATCAAATCATGGCACCAATTTGAAAAAAAAAAGACAAAAGGTTTTGTTCTCCAAGATGGGAAACTATCAAAAAAAAAACATTGGCTGTAATAATTTTTTCGTACTCCCTTCATTCGTAATTCGAACTCGAGAGTAGGGGGACAAGTGTTGGAGATAAAATGGTTCATGCTGAAGTTCTTGCCCAAAGTCCTTGGTCGTCGACCTTCTTCCTGTTGGGATTCATCGATCTCCTCAATGACGAGTTCAGGGTATGGGACCTTCCAAAATGAATAATAGGATTAGGGCCCAGATGAACTTCGCCAATCACGCTCCTTCCAAATGAACTCCTTTTGGACGAGCTCCTTCTAGACAAACTCCTTCTAAATGAACTCCGCTAGTCTTGCTCCTTTCGGACGAACTCCTTTCGGATAAACTCCTTCCAGATGAACTTCGGCAATCGCGCTCCTTCCAGATGAACTCCTTCTAGATAAACTCCATCGATCATGCTCCTTCTGAATGAACTCCCTCAGGACGAACTCCATCCAGATGAACTCCACTTAGTCGTTAGGCGAGCTTCCTTCAATCGATCTCCTCCTAGTCGTCCAAAAGAATCTCATCATCAATATGAATTCAGCTACCAACTCAATGGAACCAACATACATGCAGACGATCCCAAAATAGCCCAAACTCCTCTAGAGCTATTGCAACTTGAAGCTCTTCGCCGTCGGTGCCTACCCCACCCAAACTTTAACTATTAATCTCCAACATGATGACATGTCACGACAACAAACACCACTCTTGGTTAGCAAATCGTGATAACGAACACCACCCTCCATAACAAACTTCACATGGCCTGAGCAGCCCATTACCAAATGGTTATGGCTGTCGCTATTAGTTTGTTACGCGCTCCATCTATAAAAGGAATCCTTTAGATATGTTTCCCCTAGGCTCTCTTCTTCTTCTCATTACACTACTTCTTTATTTGTCTGAGCACTCCATTCCAGTTGACCAAAAAATTAACTTGGGCATCGAAGGGTCCTACCGAAGCAACCCACCTCCAATTTGGACTTTGTTTTATAGGTCCCATCGACAGCCTTACCTTTTCCACTCCAACCATCTTCAGCATCCTCATCGATTTTCGCACCAACAATAGTGATACATTCTTCTCCAACTCTTAGAGTGGTCAATTCCATCTTGATCACATACCAACTTCATAAGTACTTGACTTTGCCCAGAAGCCTTTCATTATTGAATTAAAAATTTAATTAGTCTGGTACTAAAGCACAGTGAGTTACTTGTAAGCCACTGAGGTGATCTCAGATCTAAGGGATACTTATACCTATATTCCATCAGTATAATTTTTGGAAGCAGAATGCTCTAGAGTTGGTCACATTTCATGATGATGTATCCTTACATCTCACTTATATACCATACTAGTGTCTCTATACTTCTTGATTAAGAGAACAACCAACCTATATGGCATAGAGCGACCTATGCTCGATAGACACTGTCGTCCTTGTAAACAGTCTATCATTTGATCATGAACAGTTAAAAACTAATCGATAAATCCTCTCTTTATCAAAACTAAATAGTCCTAAGGACTTCATCATAATAATAAAGTTCATTAGAAGATGTAGATTTTATGATGAAAAATGCTAAAATATTTATTTTATTTATTAATAAATTAATTATAATTATAATATAACTCAACTATCAACAGGCTGATAATTGATTTTGGAATATATTTTTCAATAGTAATACCCATCTTTAGTATATGTATTTATAGGTCCATATACATTACTATACTAGGCCCAGAATATTAGTGGTCTGTTCATCCTTTCTAGTAAAAGATAATTTGGTAATTTTACTAAGAAGGTAGGACTCATAGATAGTTAATGATTCACAATCATTAATGTCAAGGATACGCTCTTTGACCAACCTATTGATCCTATTCTAGTATATATGACCAAGCCGACAGTACCAAAGATAGGCTTCAATGACATTATCTAATTTCGGACATTTATTAGATGTGTATATTACACTAATAGACTATGATAAAATATAAATATTATTTTTTAATTATTCTTATATTATAATAACATCATTCATAATGATATCACAATAATTTTTCTTTATCGATAAACAATAACCATCTTGGGCCAAAAGTCCTATAGATATTATGTTCATCATAAATAATGGACAATAGTGACAGTCAATTAAAATGATATTATTTAGTTTAAAAATATGCTCAATAGTTTCCAATGCTAGGATAAGAACATTCCTTTCATCCCCAATATTCAGAAATCAATAACCATTCTCAAACTTTCTGCTAACTTGAAGTCCATGCAATGAACTGCATATGTGAACTGGACTTTCGGTATCCAATACCTAGGTAGAAGTATCACAAACAAAAAAATTGTAAGATGTTATCATATAATAGCCTTGACCAGCAACTTCTTGCTATTTTCTCCTATTCAACCTATCTAGGTCTAGAGAATAATTTTTCTTCGGGTCTACCTAGTTAGGGTCAATACTAGACTTCTTGAAATAAGATCCTAAAAGCTTGTCACTGTCCAACAATAAATGAAGCGACCAACCACTAGCCATTCTATTTAACTGAAAGAAAAATATAAGATCATATTAGTACTTAAATTATTTAAACCTAAAGACTTGAACTTTAGTCTAAAGGTCTTTCTACTATTGTTATAAATTGGTAGCCTCTACGTCCAATTCGAAGAATTACATTAACTCCTTAGTGGGTACTAGAATCCACATAAGCTACAAACAGGCCCAAGAAAAGCTCTGGCCAATCCATATGCATTTACATATAGGTTTGCCACTAATTGTTTCTCCAAATAATTTTTAGTATTTAGTTTTGCCTTAGGTTTCTCTTTAGCAAGCATAAGGTGCCACCACTAAAAGTTCCAATTAGGTCCAACCATTAATATGATTGAGTTGGTTTCTCTTTAGCAGGCATAAGGTGCCACCACTAAAAGTTCCAATTAGGTCCAACCATTAATATGATTGAGTTCAATGCATCAAACGAACGAAAATCAGGCCCGAGGAAAGCTCTTGTCAACCTGATCCCCATTTAAAGAGTACAACCTAATCATCATTTGATGGACAGTAATTTTAATATCCAAATGAATACCAGGTATAAACACCTCTAATGTCCATCTAGAAAATTGAACTTATTGAAGGAAAAAATCTATTTTCGAGGTCAGGTTCATTCAGATCTAATTGGATCGGGAGGGATATTTCAAAAAAAAATTTTCTAAAATTCTAATCAGATCTGATCTTATTGATCCAATAATAAAAATAAAATAAAAATAAAAATTAAATCTAATTTAATTATACCTTTATTTTGGGTAATCCAATTACCATGTGATGATCTCGATGTTTGCCTGAGGTTTTGGATGTAGCCATGCAAGCGCTTGGCCTCTACTGGTATCCACTCAAATAGGATCTGAAGATCTTCTCCTTCTCAATCAATCCTCCAAAAATCAGATATAGATCTGATCTTGAAGGTCTTCAAAACTTCATTTGAAGAACTGTCATTATCTCTTATAGCAGTGCTGCCTTCTTTCTTTCCTGGCGCCTTTCACTTACTTGGATCGCACCTTATTCATGCCCAAAATTCCTTGGGCATGGAGAGGAGAGAGAGGACCAGAGGGTGGCATAGAGAAGGAGGGAGAGAGACTTTGTGGTATGGGCTAAAGGTAAAAAACTTTTTAAAATCTAGGCGCAGACAGGGTTTATATAGACACTGTTGCGTCATGCAATGCCACATCATCCCGGCCAATCATGGCTCTTTGAGCAATCAGATCTAAATTTGATTGGTGGGATAACATCATCTAATCCAATCAGATGAGAGATCCTCAAAATCCTTCTAAGGTGGCAGCAAAACTGGGTCAAATAAGAGTTCTTGGCACCACAGAGTTTAATCCCCTGAAGCAACCTAAAGTCCCATCTGTATGGGACTCCTCCGTTATCCTCATGGGGTGCATGCCTAGGGTTAACATGGGCAGATGTCCAAGTGTCCAGGGTTAACATTTGACCAATGTCCAAAAATAGGAATTAGTAGGTGACCGAAAATGATAGATATTGTCTTAAATTTATCTCATAAATTAAGATAACCCTTTTCTAATCTAGACAAGCTCCAGTCAGACCAAGTAAAGGATCCTGAGTGAGTCTAAATACATTTGGCTCAGTCAAGACAAGCTTTAATGATTATTAAAGGAGAACATTAGGCTTAATCATGTGCTAGCATGATTTTCTTGAACCTAATTGAATCTTATTCAAATCAATTGAACTGGATTAGTCCAATTGATGACATTCAGATCCAAACCCTTATTTGTGTGATCTAGTTAAGATTAGTCCCATATGGTAATGGGATATGTCATGATCTCTATCATCGACATCATCGAAACACTTTCTGATAGATCAGAACTTTTCTAATTCAGACAACTAGTATGATCGATCATCCAAATCATTCTGATTGCTTCTAAAATCCACCAATGATACCAAGCAGCATATGGTGGCAACCCATCAAAATGGAAAGGGAACCTCTCGGTGTAGTTATCTATGTGATTATGTTCCTTTATCTTGAGCCCTGATCGGATTAGGGTTAAGATGATCTCATCAAACCCTAATATCTGTCATATGAATTAATCATTCGATTCAAGTCCAATATAAAAACCCTAATAGAAACTCTTTCTATTATTTCACTCTACCATGGCTATGGGCTTATGGACTTAATTTTCATGATCATCATAAGATTGCTCCTCATCTACCAAAGTAGATAGATCTTCTATTGGTGTAATCTAATTCCTACAATGAACATGCTACAGCCAACATACACCTTAGGATTTCGAATGGCTAGAAGATCGAGTTATAGTATTGTCAAACTATAACACCCTCAAGGTGAACTACCGATACACCTCAAATCAAAGAACCAGACACACCATTGCAGCTTCAAGCCAGTTATCGACAAGAAGGTAGACTTCCTCATGATTGCTCGAGGTGGTCATGCTCAGTGCCCTCATTGTCTAATGAGTATCTATACTCTCGCTTCCATATCTCTATACCATAGACTTAAGATTCATCTATCCTAAAAAAGCGATCTTACACCAACCTTTCGAATCAATCACTATCCTCATGATGATTCTACGATCGGAAGCATTTTATGAGTTAATAATGAAAATTCATATCTTAAATTTTCAACTCTTAAAAATATGAACTATCATTACCATTGACTCAAGAAATGTATTATAGACACTTTCAAAAACACACTATGATAGAAAATAATCTATTTTATTATTTATAATTAAAATTATAATTTTATCCTTAGAAGTGTATTATAAGTGTCAGCCAATCTGGCTTCTAGGGCACATATATCTAACAAACTTCCATTGACCTAAAGCCAATTGCTACAAATCTAAGTCCCATCTTCTCAAGGTGGGCTCGATCTTCTACT